>JAGDQP010031613.1:0-21838 GCA_022664845.1 Lepisma saccharinum
TGAATTCAATTTGTGTTGTTATTTGCTGACCCGGCTTACGTCAGCATTTGTTGAGATTTGCTCAACTCTTCTTTTTTTTTTAAGTAATGTCATGTATACGGAAGAAATAAAAGTCGCTTTGTGTTGGACAATACATGTTTCTATTCAGTTGAAAATCTCCTAACCTGGTCATTAATATCAAGAAAGTTGAATTTGAAAACGTACAGAACTCTTATTTTGCTGGTAACATTTTACGGTTGCGAAAATTGGAGTACGACCCCCTAGAAGACAGACTTGAATTGCATGTGTGAGAAAATAAGGTTCTGAGAAAGATATACAGGCCAAAACGGAACGTGATAATCGGAGAATGGAGAAGACTGCATAATCAAGAACACCACGGACTGTACGACTCACCAGATGTTGTAAGAATAATAAAATCGCGACAACTAACATGGGCAGGTCATATGGCTCAAATGGGGAGAAAACGATGATTATATTCCATTATGGTTAGAAAGCCGGAGGGAAAGAAACCATTAGGATGACTGAGACGTCCTTGGAATGATAACATTAGAAGGGAACTCCATGAGGTAGATGCTCGTGATAAAAACTGGACTGATGTTATCGAGGATAGAATGCACTGACAAACGTTTATTACTGCGGCGATGAACTTTAGTGTTCCGTAAGTCATAAAGTCATAAGGCTAGTTAGTTAAATATCTAGAAGAGATGACTGAAAAAGCAAGGAGAAGTTACAGTCGACCGAAGAGAAATCAATGCATTAGATTTGTAGATGGCTTGGTTCTTGTTGCAGAGAATGAAACAAGAAAGGTATTAAAACAGCTAAACGATAGCTGCGAAGAACATGAAATGAAGACAGAATTAAGAAAACGAATGGAGTTGTAATTTGAATATATAAAATCAAAACCATTATGAATATTGGAAGATAAAAAAAATGAAACAGCAAGTATCTACGAATTATATATTTAGAAGTGAAGATATAAAATGCGAAAAAGAAATAAAAGCAATAGAGGATAAATATTTAGACTCTACGAAGAAGTGAGGGAAGCACTTTGGAAGCATTCGGATATGGGAATGGAAAAGAATGGAAAAGATCAACTGGAGAAGGAAGTTATATAATGAGGAAGTGATGAAGAGTGAAGGCGAAAATCAGATAATAATTTAAATAATGGAAAACAGAAAAAGGAACCAGGTAGAACATTATTTAGGCAGGGATTACAAACCTAGGAAGCAACTGAGGATATGGTTGAAGGGTCAAGAGGAAGAGGAAAAAGACAGATATAACTTCTTGGGAGTATTAAGGAAGATAAACAGTACGGTAAGAAAATAAGAAGGCGCAAGATGGGACGAATGGAGAAGGATAAGGTTTAACGTGTCCTGAATGACCTGTACTAGTACTACTTCTACGACATATATCACACTAGTCTGTTTTTGATCCCCAGCACCTGATATTGAATCTGACAATGGTGCATGTGTAACAGTAATACGTAAGAAAACCGTGAGCTCATCCAGAAAAAGATTTGGAGAGTGGTCCTAATATAGTACCTTGAGAAACTCCAGCAACCAAGGTAAAAATATTTCAGACTTTTTACAGTTAATAATATACCTTGTCCTGTGCTTCTAACACTCACATAGATACAGTTTTATTTATGCAAAATATGTTTCCTTTATTAGCAAAGGGAAAAATACTAAGTGAAAATGAATTACTGCTTTTAATATAAACAAGAATGAGTTACGCTTAGCAACACTGTTTCACCATTTGTTTGTGCGACATTATCACCACATACTGTGCAGATGTCCAATGGAAAATGACGACGACCGTTGTTCTCATAGTGCAGAACAATCGCCACCATTTTGCCCCAGCAGCAAGTCCATGACAATGAAAGCTGCAAAGCAACAGACAGCTCCCTAACATTGTTCTCTGATAATCATCTCATATTGTGGTGAGTCGTTGTGTAGCACGCAGTTGAGGTTTTCTCTACATTTTTTTTTTCTTTTTAGAATTAAGCTGACAATTAAGAAAGAAGCAAAGAGAAACAAATGACGATCACATCGCGAAGAATAAAAGCATTAACTGCGTAATTACGAAAGCGACGGTACATTCAGATCCACACGAAACCAGGATAATATCTGCATTCTCGAGGTTTTATATTATCTTTCTCAGTTGAAACATCGCAAAAGTTGCTGTTTGTGAGACACCAACTTGAAGAAAATAGCATAATAAAAGTTTAAAAGCAGAAAAGACCAGGCTTAGGGAACTATATTAGAGGACAGAGTTCTCAGACGTAGCGGGGAGCCACTGAAGCTTCCAATTTTCTACTGTGCTGCCATCTAGTAAGTCGAGAGCTGTTTATTGAGATTGATTCGATATTGCTTCGTATTACCCTTCTGAGCTCTTATTACTCTATTTTCTTCAGCCTTCTTTTTCTGTCTTATGTATGTAAACGACGGAAAACAAGCACATTTTAACAATAAAGTTTATTGGTGGATAAGAACGGAACGTTGGAATTCTCTTATCACTTCAATTTTACATGTAATATCAAGTTTGCAAGAGCTGGGGCGTAGACACACTTTCCCTCAAATTTAGTTCATACAGTGCGTCCATAAAATCATGGTTAATGGTGCAATGAAAGATTATAGTTACGAAACTGGCGCCAAATAAAAATAGGACTTCTTATATATGAGTTAATTGTAGGTGAATATGGGCATATCTAATTTTCTAGAAATCTTGCAGACATCTGGGCGACAAAAACCCAATTGTAGAAAAGAATACTCTTACTACTTAGCTGTAGAACCCACAAGCACCGAATGCAGTGAGAAAAAACTTTCGAAGATTCATTCAATCGGCGCTTGTTTTTCTTGTGTTTTTCTTCGTTGTTTCCACAGTTATGCGTTGTACGAGTCAAATGAAGTGAGCCAAGCGTCGGAAAACATTTGAATCACTAATAAACCTGGAGAGTCCACGCTCATAAGGTGCCTCGGTTGCTGCTTTTGACATATATCAGTGTTCGACGCAAAGCTGGGTTCCTTCAGTAAATAATGGTGTACACCGAGTCGTGAAAGTATTTACACGTGACCCCCAATGTGTCGATGCTCAGTTGCCGACGTTATCTGATCCAAGAATCCGCCTCTTCAATTTTGTTCGATGTAATGGCACGATAGCTTTGTCACGATTTCGATTCGTCTCTGGAATTTTCACGCAATTATTTGAAATGTCTGCTTCATCGCTTCATCTTGGTCAATGTAATGCAATGTTCAATGGAATGAATCTTGCACAATAGATGCGCACGTAAATCTCTTCTAATCTGCATTAGACTTTGTTCAAATACTTTGCAAAATAAACTTCTGCATACAACTTTGATTGCGGTTTGCTAAGTCGACACATCTTGCGTCATTATGTGTCGAGAAATTAAGTCACATGTGACGATGTCCATACAAAATTAGTGTTTCTCTACTTCTAAAACTAACCGTGTTTCAAAACCGACTTCTAAAACTTTGCGACATGAAGGAATAACTTTGAACTTCTTACGGCGTGGGAACGAGAATGTTTCCATTCCCTCCCTGTATGATTATTTCTGCTGGACATGAACATATGAAACCATATCTCGTTCTCTGTCACAATTCGATTGAGAAAACCGGATCCTTCACGTGCGTACCGTACCAAGACAAACGAAGATGTACAGTCTTGTTGTCCTCGGTTGGTCCACATGGCAAACATTTTGCACACACTTTTCGAAATTGCAAGATTTTCACCACGATAGGGTGAACAGTTCGAAAAGATAATTATGGTTATGATGCGGTGGCTCATAGTGATCTATGCCTGCCTTGCTTGATACACTCTTCTACACATCCAGCGTTCATGTCAGTTATTGTGGTGCTGGGCTAAGGTTCGTCACGTCCGCTGAGGTTCGAACTACTACATTACGTCTTGCGTCAAATACCTAACACTATTTCATTAAATGCTGCCTTAACAAAATACCTTCACCTTACATTTCAACCAGTTTCCTGTGAATCTGGGCAGGTGACACAATTTTCGTCCACAGCTCACCCTTCTGTCTTTCTTTAGTTTTCCAAACGTACGGCTAATTTGAACGGTCACTGCTCCGCTATTTTCCGTCAGAATAAAATACGTCTTACTTGGAACGAGATAGTTATGATATCATAAAAAAAAACATATTTACGTTATTGTCCAACAACTGCATGTAAAGTTATGCTCCTTGTAATATTTTCTTCTGATCTCCCCCCTCGCATTTGCCACATACATGAAGTTGAAATCTGTCACATTGCACATTGATCCAGAATACCCGAAAAGCTGAGCATACTTCATTATGCTTCCTGAACCCTTTCCAGTGCTGTTTATTGCGCATGAAAAGGGTGTTTTAGCATAAATGAATACACATGAGTACCGAGAAGGTTATATTTTGTGTTGTTAATGAAATAAATAACTTAGCCATTTACAAGTGAAAACATGATAAATATAAATGTGCAACAGAGAACATTACACTCTGGACGAGACTGCACTAAATAAAAATATGTGATGTGAAATTAATAATGCACATGTCACATGACATGATATGGAAATAGAGAAAATAAAAATTGTGGTCCTTGAACATTCCATCAATCACTGATTGCTCCAGTATTTGGTCTAAATGTGAGTTATCCGGAAAATGGAGTAAGGGTTGGAGCTTTCAAGACTCTTTGTCTAATACTTTGCTGTGGTTCTCTTGGTTCATAGGTTGTCACAGTGATGATATATAGGGACCAGAAGTGACCAAAAGGCATAAGGATAAGTCAGCCATCGTGTTTCCCTCGAGCTGGTTTGCTAGTGGTGCTTGCTGAACTGCTTTAGATGTTTACTTCATATCTTTTATCTTCAGGCATTTGCCGGATGGGCATTAATGTGGCAGAAATGACAGAAGACACGTGTACCAGGATCTTGTGTACAGTGACAGATATCGTTTACCAGGAAAAGAGGTTTATGTACAGAACATTGATTTTGTTGGTAAGAGATCTTCCCTTTCTGTTCTACAGCCCTGTTCAAGAGTGTTCACATCTGAGTGGATGAATTGAGGGCTACTTCTTCTTCGATATTTTGCACTTCAAGTGCCACCGGTTTTACTGTCTCCTTCATGAGTTGAATCATTATTGGTCGGCAAAACGGAGTTGAGGAGGTGCGTCGATCCTGACGTATAATGACTTGGTTGTTATTAGTTTCATAATATAGCTGAAGAGGTATCATAAATAACTGTAGGTGAGGTTCACGATTTCCTAAATTTTTGACCTTTTCAAAATGGTTGCCTTTCTTCTTCTTTTTTTCTTACGCATTGGGCACGATGTACGCAATTATTACCTCGTTGGAATCTGCAATTCATCATCTATTCAATGAGGTATGAACTGTTACTGCAGGATAATTAGGAAGCGATCAGGGCTGCCAAAGTAAAAGTCTACGATTTTCATAAAATCCCAGGCAGACGAGTGAAGGCTCTGCTGTTTGACTTTTTCGGTAAAGGGGACATTTCGGGCAAATTTGGGCTTCTTAAAATAGAAGCATTCAGCGTTTGTAAGATAACATTATCTAAGTGAAGCAACGAGGCACTTTGACAACAATCCATGTGAAATTTGGATGATTCATAACCATTATCCGTTTTACTCCCCAGATTCTTTGCAGAGTATGCCTCTTATCATTGATATATATCTTCCTGCGATCATTGTTTTCAAGAGTCTATGGTTCATCTCAACTGTCTATTATGCAATAATCTGAATACCATCTTTGCGAAGGATAGAATCCAATTACAGTATTGAAACCAACTCTCGCAAATTACAGTTTTAGACTTCAAATATAGAACGCCGAATTTCAATGTGTCCCATCGACTAATGGATGCGTTATTATCGTGAAGGCAAGTAGTTTACAATAACCTGGACCTCCTTGAAACAAAGAAGCATGGCCTCAAGCATTTTCAACAACTTTTGATTTTGAGATTTTGACCAAATTTTGTGTGATGCTGCACCACTGCGCACTGTTGCTCTTACATCATTTTAAATGTGATATTTATTGTAGCTTTCTTTGGTTGTAATTGCCGTTCATTTTAACTGACATTTTGTCTTCATTCTTTACACTTCATTCAATCTTAATCACGTCTTTTCTTAGCTCTACCAGTATCATTTTACTGTTTTACCTTTAGTCTGTTTACAAAAAAGCACATTATCAGCAAATGTAATGGTATTGCAGAGAGGGACTCCAGTGTGACGCCTCTGTTTTGCAGTATATGTTTTAATTAATTTCCGGTATGTAGGGTGTTCATTAAATCAGAGCTGAAACGGATCCGAGTCATTGTTAAGTTTTGGACCGGGCCTATGCTTGGAATCCGCTCTGACCCAGCGACCGGATTTCGAATCGAAGACTCAGAGGGCAAAGCAGAGTTTCAAATTATTTCCTTTTTAAACGTTGTTGCGTTTCAACATTGTTTCTTTCAAAGGTAACCGGGAACTGCTATGATAACCACCAAAGCACGAAAACTACAGCGCCAATAAACTTCCTAATAATAATAATAATAATAATAACACGTGAAAGCACAAAAGAAACAGAAGTGTACAACTCCCTCCTCGAAAAGGCTATTCGGAGGGAATTTGTGTGAATTTTACAAATGGTAATATTGATCGATTCCAGCCACAGGAACAATACCAGATGAATCAAATCGAATCAAGACAGGATGGTCAGGCTACAATTGGGTCAAGATTCGACCATACGGGTCACAGAGCCAGTCTGGTGATTGAGGTCAAAAGCAATCGGGTCATTCAGGCCAAGTTTCGGTTCGGGTCGTCGGGTTGCCGGGCAACAGTGACCAGATTTCAGCTTTGTATTAAATATATGCACATATTTCGCAGGTGAATTCCGCATATGTAAACAAGATAAAAATGTTATTTTTCATAGGTTAAATTACGCTTCGTTTTCGAGTTAAGGGGTACCAAACTTAGATATCAAAATTGCCTTCTTACAGTAATAAATAATATGAGTGTTTCTCCAAAAATCGTAGAAGAAACATTAAAGTACTTTTTCGTTTATGGCAGTTGATTTCTATCAGTATAGTAGATATTAGTAGTTAAAATGTGATTTCTACAGGCTGACAGTGTTGCCAACCTAGTGTAAAAATTATTTTGGCCCGAGCTTGAGATGCCTAAATACCATAAATAAGTTTAAAAAAAACATTAATTTTTCACATTGAATATTCGTCTCTTTATTGGATATGTTTATTTGCTTTTCGATAGGTTGAAGTAGCAACGTTTGGCCTAAGCCCACATCTGAGTGATGACGTCCCTTGTCGACCACTCCTCTGAGGTGTGAAAGGTAGTATCCAGGCCCTTAGTTGAAGTACCAGCTCGACATTCGTTAGGTGAAGCTGAGCAAAATCTTGAAATACCTCCGTCAGGATAACCGGTACCGAAGATCAAACACATTTTGCTCCCCACTGCCGATCATTCTCTACAAAACAATATACAAAATTTAGTCTGTTTTGAACAATCGCCATCCGAAGTCAGTGACCGTAGCCACTAGACCACGAGGTCTAGTCGACCACGATCATTTCTTGAAAAGAAATCTTATTTAGATGTTTCATAACGCTTCTTTAGTAATCTATAACGTTTTTTAACATAAGATGAAACAATGTATAATTTTGTCTCGAACACGCATCTCACTGAATACGCATGCGCACCAACAAACTCCACCTACTATACCATTCATAGAAGACAGCGTACTCGAAAAAAATCCCCTTTCCCTCGCTCAGTGTATCCTAAAGCACCTATTTAGGATTAAGGAACTCACTTGTTTTCCATCCTTGCTTTCCCAGGGCTGAAAAAGAGAGGAAAAAGAGAGACTAGAACTTTTCAAGCGTGGGGTCACCCTCGATAATACCAGCTGCTTGCTGACTACAGCAAACACACACACAGATTCAGCCATTTGCTCTGAGCTGGTTGCCTGAAAGCGGATTCCAAATTGCAATCTGATTTATTTCCTACATTCTACATCCCACGCGAAGCTGAACACCCACACACGGATTTCTTCCTCTCCGTCCCTGTTCACCCCATACAATCCCACCCCCTTTGGTGTGTAAAATTTAATTGATTTTGCTTTTGGTATATGCCGTTGTCACAGTAAAATCAAAATCCCGTTTGCTGCATATATTCATACATACAATCACACACATAAAAAAAATACAGATAAAGAACGGGAGAGCAATCGATCTACGTATATAGAGGTATGGAATGGACAGTTATATGTATTTTATAATTGTTATATCGATAACCAATGCAGGTGCAGTGTTCCGGAAACACCAGGGGACATGAGAGAATTAGGGTTTCACATTCTTTATTCCTATTCAATTCAAATGTGGAACAGTGACCTACATGGAAAGTTCAGAGGGGCGGCTAGTTTCTACGATGTAATTTGAAGATTTAAATCTGTTTCCCACCTTCCCTGCTCCGATTGGAACTCACTTCCCTCTGTCAGAAACACCCACGGGCACAGACACAAACACACACTACACTCGCCTAAAGAGAGAGAGAGAGAGAGAGATACCGACCAACAGTTTGATTGGTTATTCCCGAGAACTGCTTTTGCTTCATACAAAAGCTCTATATTGACATAGAAGTGACAGTCTTGTAATTAATTTCGTTTTTGTTTTGTTTTTTTAATATAAAGGGCTTCGTCTGCAAACGTTTCTCTTTTTTTAAGTCACTAATATACGTATTACAATAATAAAAGTATTAGAGTCGAAATGCTCCATTTTTAAAATGTTATTCGTGAACTCCACTTGTCAATTTGAAACATTTCCAAGTTTTAACTAATCGTATAAAGGAAGTTCTAAATCTGTATGTTCGTTCTATCAATCATTTGTCCGCCTCGTATTCGTTATATTATATCTCATCAAAGACAGAGAAATTATATTAAATACCTTTGCAGGTGCTCACAACAAATATATCTGCTTTAGTGCTTTATTAGTTTTCACATACTGTATATAAATCAGATTTCCTTTTAAGTTAAAAGAATCAAAAGTAAAACTTTGATTTATTGCTACACCATCTACAGGTATTGGACAAAGAAAAAGGGGGGAAACACTTGTCGAAATCGAAACATTTTGTATTAATACGGTGTTGGTCCACCTTTAGCGCACTTTAGCTTGAATTCTGAATGGAATAGACCGACACAAGTCCTGAATGATGGTGAGTGAAATGTCAAGCAATTCTACATGCAGCACATCCTCCAACTCAGGTAAAGACGAACGAGGTGGAAATCAACGCTGAACCCTGGTTTCCTATCAACAGCCCACAGAGGCTCGATGATATTCACATCTGGGGACTGCGTGGGCCAGGGAATATGTTGAACCTCATGAAAACACTTCGGCACAGGGCCAGCGCTGTGAATGGGGGATATTATCATCCTAGAATATGGCATTCCCGTTTGGAAAAAAAAGTTGGACCTGGTTGCCCAAGAGTTCAAGAATTCTCTATTGACTGTTGCTGTGACCGAAATGTGTAATGTGACAAGGGAGCTGCCGAACACCATGATGTAGTGTTGCCACGAGACGAGACGAGAAATAGAAATGCCTATAGAAAACGAGACGAGACAGAACTCTCGTAATGTAAAATATACAACTTTTCGAGGCAACGCTAGATGTAGCTCCCCAGACCATAATAGAACCGCTACCATGTTTGACAGTCGGGTGAAGACAGTCCACATCGCATGCTTCAGAGGGTGTTTGCCATACAAACACGCGTGCAGTGATGGGGAAGAGTGTAAAGAGTGACTCGTCCGACCACACGACACGTTGCTAGTCCTTCAACGCTGTTTTTGTGGGCATTGCATCATGCAGTTGCCTTTGAGTATTCTTGTCTGTTATTACTGCTTGGGAATAGTACCATGCCTATGGATACCCATTTTATACAGTTTCCGCTTCTCTGTTGTGGATGAAACTGGGGTGTTTAGACAGAGTAAGTTCAGTAGTCACTTTCTCGGCTGTTGTTTTCTTCTGCGACGTCACAATCTGCTTCAAGGCCCGGTGGTCCCTATTCTGCAGCTTCATCATTCGACCACTATTGTGCTTCGCCAACTCTGTTTTACCGTGGACTGTGTATTCGGTCATGACTTGTGTTACATCGCATAACGTCGCTGTTTGCTCACAGATGCTCCAGCTAGACGGGCATCCACGATTAGACAGACCTCTTTGAAACTCCGTCAAGTCGGACATACAGATCACTCACTATACCTGCACAACGCACAGTGAGCCAGAAGTTAAAATTAACGGGACAAATGTCATTTTGGGGGCATCGATATTGATCAATTACTTTATGCCACGCCATAGCCAAACAACCGATCTTCACTTTTCCGCACATAGAAGGCCAATATACAGTATATCAAACGGATGACGTAGTAGTCCATTGAAAGTTACTGATAAACGCACCCTGCAAATGGAGCCAAACAATTTCATGGCGAGCAAGAAAATCGAAGGCTTTGTGATAGCAGTGTGTGTGAAGAGGAAGAATGCTTCCACAAGGGAAATGTACTTTCGGATATATACTTTCTAGTGTGGGTTAGTGAGGCAAGAATAATTTTGGTATTGTACATAAGTGTTCCCAGAAGTGAATATGGGAAAAGCGAGAAATTCCATAATGGTATTGGCAGGAACACAGAGGTACAAAAGGTTTCGCGAGAGTCCGTGCATTGAAACCTGCGCTGGTCTACGGACTAATTTATTGGCTTTATTGCCTTTGAAACAGATTTTGCCTTTACGTGCTCCTTTTGCACCTACAGGTTATTTTGTCATAAGTTGCAGTCAGAAACGACAGCCCATATAATGTGTATGGAACTGTGTGAAGTGTATGGATACAGGCTGTGGGATTTTTTTAGAATTCAGCTTTGTCCTTGTCCATCACTGGAATCAAAAGGGAATTCATTTATCGTTTTTCGACAATTCCTATGGCTTTGTCTTGTGAATTCCTGGTCGAGGTTCAGGCACTTGAGGAATACGCCAAAGTAACAGTAAAGCTGTGTATATCAATTATACGTAAAACTTTATCCGTGGTGTTATATGCATGTTACTGTTCACAAAATCCTTATACATGGTAGAAAAGAACTTGAGAATGTTATATTACCACTCGGCATGCTATATGAAGATGCACAAGACGAGCGGCATAAAAGTATCAAGAAGTAATCGGGAAACCCATACTAAGAAGTGTCTCCACAAGCAAGTTTACGTAATGTGCTGAATCATTTCTGGTCACTTCTGATCCAGTTGTAAGTTATCTTTCCAAAAGGTCGTTGATAAAAAGAGATTCACTTCCCGGAAGAGATGAAGAATTTACAAAAGTAACCAGAAAAAATCCAGCAATAGTTGCGGGATTTTTATGCAACTGAAGACAAAAACAGCAACTACGATGGTGATCATGATGATGAGTCTGCTTCTAAAGCAGTTGCTGCTGTTACTGATTTTGGCTTGTGATTTTAGTGAGCCAGCACAATGATCATCTTATAACTGCTATTTTACGTGATAACGTGAATTCACACTAGTGTTACATATTTTGCCGTTTCATTAAAATTAATGTTTGCCATCGTTTACCACCAGTCTTTGTGTTTCATTTCTTCATATACTTCCTACCAATCATGAAATTAATAACTTTACTCGTGTGAAGTTTCTTAGTCCAATGATAGGAATTTTGCCTGCTAGATTTGATTTCTACGTCAACGTACTGTGCAACGTCAACAACCACACTGCCTCATTCTATTTAGTAACCGAAACTCCACGATTTACGAAAGCAAACAATCTGGCAGGTAACTACTACCAACAGGAAAGCGTAGCCCCAGTGGTCCAGGTTGTAACGTCACGGACTTCCAAACATGTGAGTTCGAGCCTCGCTGCTGGCCATCCTGACTGAGGTATCCCCAGGTGTTTCCCCCCAGTCACGTCAGGCAAATGCCTGGATGGTACCTTTAAACTTAGGACCTTGACGACTCTTTCTCATGTCGTTTCCGTATCCTATCCCGGCCTAAGCCAGAGATGACTAAAGGCTATAAATTAAATTAAATTCGTCCAATTATAGTTCATGTCTCCGAAACGGCTGAGATTTCGGCAATCTTTCCTCTGACTAAAATGTTCAGAAATGTATCCTGATTAACATTTTATCAGCGTTTGTAACAGTTTCTGAGATATGTCCTCTGAAAAAGTTCACCTCCATCTCATTACAAGTGCCATATGGGCCGCCATCTTGAATTTTTACTGCTAAGCCAACAAAAGCAGGGGTTTGTTTAGTCATTTCCACCACACGAAAGATATACAAAGTTTCCGCTTACTTTAATTACAACTCTTTTGATCTAATGAAAGTAACCCAGGGAGAGAACGATACTTCACATTTCCTTTTTTTGCAACTTGACTTCAAAATTATTTTTCGTTATCACTCATATTTGTTAAAATACCGCTCTTTCCTCAAATTTATAACTAAAAAGATGCCGATATTACTTACAACCTCGGTTATCGTTTCTCTGATCAAACATTGTTTTCTTTGTTCAAATCCTAAATTTCGAGATGATCTTTCAAAGTCGTCTGCTTTGTTTAAACTCGATGTTTTGGTTTTCTTAAATTTTGGAGGAGGGGCATCAGTCAAGGATCCATCAGGAAAGGTTTCCATCAAGTGCAATAATATCAATGACCTGGAAAACCCAAATCGCTATGTGCCTGACGAGTATTTTGAATATTATGATGAGATTTTAAAGTGGTCTGTGAACAATTAAAACCAAGACACTGACTAAGCTTACCGTCAGATGATGCTTTTCGTTTCATTGATAAATCAGTTTTATAAACTTTAGAAGAATGTAATTAATAATGTATGCAGGCAACATTAAGTTAGTTTAGAAATAAAAATGAATAAGAAATAAATGTGATTTCTGTAGTATTAGTTCAGTTTTTTACAGTGTACCAGTCCCTCAACTTTACTAACCAATAGTGATACCATCTCCTGACTTAGAACCACTTTTAAATCATCGAACTTGCTGCCTTCCATAGAATTTATCTCATAAATTATTTTCCATTTTAGAAACGATTTTCTCAGTTTCCTAGACTTGTATTCCAGAATTGTTGCCCTTTAAAATTACACTATTTATACGCTCTTCTGTTCAAAAGTAGATTTTTCTCTCGTCACCGAGTGACCGTGGCTCAGTGGTAGAGCGTTGACTTAACATTCGGAAGATCCTGGGATCTATCCCTGCTGCCTGTCACCCTGACTGAGGTTTTCCAGGATTTTTCCTCAGTCACACCAGGCAAATGCTGGGATGATACCTAAAATAGGCCTTGACCATCTACCTTCAAATATTTTCTTCTCTCCCCTTTCCCGGCGTGAGCCTAAGATGCCTAAAGGCCAAAATATAAATTCAAAAATTGAATTGCTCACTTATATTTCTAGGATATTGAAACATAAATCAAACATCTGATTTTCAATACAAACACATTGTAAATATCGAGTTTGGAACAAAAATACAAAAAAAATGCATGTTTCCTGGTTTAGTTTATTTGGTAAAAAAAATATAAAGTAATGTAAATAATGTGGCTTTTCCTTTATGAACTTTATTGCAAAGGAAATTGTAAAGATTTCCAGGGAGTTGCTGCAAATGACTTAACAAGGAACTCGCAAGTTCCTCATACACTCAGAAGTCACTAAACACACGGATACACACGTTCTGGCGGTACTTAACGGTACAGGCATCTTTTGACTCAGTCACTTAAATTTATTGTAAAAATTATATAAATTGTCATACAAATTTGTAGAGAATACAGGAACATTTCTTCGTATCCGTATTCTTTACCAATGTGAAACGTTAATTGGGCTCATACTTGGAACCTTTGTATCTCGAAAAAGAGGAAGAATCGGATACAAGTTTATAGGATCATTTTCCTTATTTTGAAGTCAGTAATCACTTTTTATTTTGATGTTAGCCAAAGATCTATTTTCCGGACACCCTGCATATAGAGTAAAGGCGCTGAATATGAGACCGTCCTTTAATAGGAGCTCCCGAACTAATTGTGTAAGTGTATGCTGTACTCTGTTGACAACTGCTTAAACTGCGTAGTTGCTGTGATTTTGAAGGAAAAAGTTTGTGAAAAAATATAAGCATTTTTGTGTGCTAATTACATACGAATTTTTTATTAGATGGACTTCGATACTCTTTCTTTATGCATAGGCAAGTTACAATAACCTGTTAACAATAGAAAAATACCACAAATCTGAGGAAATGAATCTAACGAGTTCTAAATTATAATGAGATACGGTCCCAAGGAATTCCTAAAATGAGATTGGGTCCTACAGGTATTAGGCCTCTTCCCACTATTTCAGATTCGAAAATATGTGAACACGAGAAACTTCGTCGAGCTGGAAATGAAAAAAAATATATCACCTCGTTACCTAATAAAGCGTGATTATCTGCCAGTCTTCAGAGTCGAAGATTATCATGGAGAGCAATGGGTTGAATGTTTACGTTGTTACCAATGTACACACGAGCATTGTGGAGCTACAGATTCTCGTTTTATCTGCCCATAGTGTTAGAATCAAACTAATACGAATACGAGTAATATTTGGACACGAATTATACACTACTGTTTTATCATTAGAACTTTGTATTAATTTGGTTTCGTTTTATTACATATGATACTTTAGTTAAACATGCACTATTCATGTATTTGATGGATCAATATATAATAATTACGTTCGCAATTTGTTCGTTCCATTATCTTTCTTTCAGTTTCATTACTACAGTAAAATAAAAATGGACCTTATATTCGGTGCAATTACTCTATATACAGGATGTCAATGAAATAATGGTGCAGATTTCGGGAGGTGATTATCTACACCAAACCAAGAAAAAAATCCTTTGAAGAAATTCCGAAATGTGATTAGTTTCGGAGATACAGGTGCTCAAAATTATGCTGAAATCGTCACAAATGACGTCATGTCTCGACAAGTAATGGTATAAGCGATGTCCGCTTATCAAATCACAGCCGAAGTAATATCAAATACATCTATTTAAGTTGTGTTTATTATTGGCGAATACAGCTAATAAAAGACTTCGCGCAAGTCCCACTCGCATTTATAGAAAAGTTGCAGTTTATTTGAAAGATCTTTTTCTACAAACTGCAGAAAGATACAAATTAGGTGTCATCGTCAAGGACATCAGAAGTTACAGATGTTGAACCCTTTTCGGGCGCCATTTATGTGATTCTTTGCCAACGCTATTTTTTAATAATATTTATTGTATTTCGACTAGTTTAGTAACTATTGACTTCTCTATAATCCACAAACATCCATGCACCAGGAGGGATTTGGACCCGCACCGTCGTGAGCAGCGTCGCAAAACATTACTCCACACATATATCAAGATAGATTTTGCGCTGAAGATTTGTAAATGAATGTATCGCTGGTTATAATTGTCACAAAACAATGAAGGAAGATGTTTTGTTTCTAATAGTCGAGTGAAAAGAAGCATAAATTGTGATGTAACCGAATAGAGAAGGTGAAGACGGCAAAGTCCAATCTCGTGAATTTAAAAGAACCAGGGTTTGTTGTGCTTTTCATCCCTAGAACCACAGGACATCCATTGGACTTCCATTTATGTCGTGAATATATTGGAAATGTGATGGACGTCCAATTGATTTACAGAAAATTGAAGTCCCGAAGAAGGACTTCGTGGATGCCCAAAGGATATTCCTAGTATATCCAGAAATGGCATATCCCGAAAACGGACATTGTGTAATTTTTGACGTCGACAAGAAGTGTGAGCTGCGAGGATTCATGAAGTGCGCATAATGTGACCAGCAACGTGATTTCCAACATTTTATACTTCACGTGCATGTTCATCCTCATGAGGTTTTACAACGATTCACGGAAATTGTTTTCTTTGAGCTCGCCGATGAGTAGACATTACAACATTTCACGATTTACAATTCCTTATGTTGTTGACGATGGAAAGTGATTTGTGTCTTTTCACGATTTGAAGGACAAGATCTGCCAAATACACTACAACATTTCTGGAGGACTGCGCAACGTTGAAATATTCACTCACCGGAGAGTTAAAAGATAGTAAATTCTGTGAATCGCGGTCAAAGATTATCAGGATACACAGGAAGTATAAAATATTGGAAATAAAATTGCTGATCACAGTATGCGTACCTCATGAATCCTTGCTTCGGACACTCTGCAGACTCCCACTTCTCGTAGACATAAAAAATCAAACTATGTCAGTCTTCGGAACATCCAACACCAGGACATGCTATGAACGTCTATAGTACTTCTTCGGTATGTCCATTTTTGTACGTCCATTGGTCGTCCATTTCATTTACACGGACATAAAATGGACGTAGTAGCACAAGATATTGACATCCAAGCAATGTTCTGTGTTGTTAGTGAAGGGAAAAGATCAATCCCTGTTTATTTTTAAATCACGACATTGGACTTTGTCGCCTTGACCTTCCCTATTTGGTTACATCACAATTAAGCTTCTTTTCCTTCGACTATTAAAAACAAAAGGCCTTCCTTCATTGTTTTGTGACAATTGTGACTGTATCTATGAGTAAAACTCAGCGCAAAATCAATCTTGATAGGCATGTGGGGTAAGACTCTGGGACGCTGCTCACGAGGATCCGGGTTCGAATCCCGCCTGATACATGGATGTTTGTGGATTGTGGAACGTGACGAGAAGTCAATAGTTACTAAAATTGCCCAAATACAATACATAATTTTTTTTTAACATACGTTGGCAAAGAATCACATAAATGGCGTCCGAAAAGGTTCAAGTTCTGTAACTCCTGATGTCCACGACGATGGCATCTAATTTCTGCATTTTTGCAGTTTGTACGATGAGACCTTTCAAATAAACTGCAACTTTTCTGTAAATGCGGAGGAACTTGCGTGAATTCCCTTGTAAGAGGATATTTCTATACTTACCGTATTAAACTATTTAATTGCTTCACAATGAAATTCTTAGGTTGCGAAACCTATCTATTCGGCACTCTGCCAACATTGCCTACATATAGCGTCGTAAACAGAAATAACAACGTTCAGTTTTTATAAAACCCGTTTTTCTAAAAAAAAAAAAAAAAAAAAAAAAAAGTAATCCTGTGGTTTTCTCTCTCTCTCTCTCTCTCTCTCTCTCTCTAAATGTTGGCTTTTTCAAGACAGAAATATGTAATACTGCTAACGTCTCTTTAAGCAAGAATTACTTTTGTATAGGTTATTAAGAAAAAATACAACATAAATTAAACCCTATATTGTAAGATTACACACATTTCTGGTATATGTGAGATATACCGGGTTGCCTTGTTCTCAGTGTTGCCAACTTTTTATAAAAATCATTCTTTTAAAATTTCTTTCATACCGTATAGCTGCCCCAAACTTACCTCAAACATCACTCAACACAATAGAAGAACGTTTTGGGCGTTCCCGACCTCAAGCACACCAGTTTTCAGTGTTACCAACCTATTTTTAAATTCAACTTATAGAAATGTCTTTATTAACACAAATCTACACGGTACATTAATTTACACCAAATTTGACACGAATGTTCATTAGGTACTGGGATAGGTGATACAGGCACTCCAGGCGCCGTAGTTCGTCAGCGTTGCCAAACCATTTTTTAAAAATATATTTCATATTTGTTACCGTTGGATATATTCTCATTGATTTACACCAAATTTCATATGTGGATTAAATACTGTGAAAATGCAAACATATATATCTGCCCTTGAATAGAAGCAGTTATTTCACGAGATTTTAATCTAGAGATAATTGATTTTTGCGAACGGTAATTATGATCAAAAATAGATCTCTTCCTTGAATAATATCATAATTAGAAATTAAAGTATTGTATACCCGGAATGAAAAAGTTTTTTCAATTTACAGTAAATATGTCTTCGTAGTTATATTTTATTTCAAGAAACTTAAATTCTTTCTATAACTCAAAATATTTCTTCAATTCCCTGGAGGTTTATTAGTATTTTAATAAAACTATACCAAATAAAATCAGTCCATATGTCCTTAGTTAATTCCTTATGTTTGTCAGTGTGAAGATATAGGAAGAATAGCAAAATGCATACATAATTCCATCAAATGCCAGGATGGTACCTTCAGTAAGGTCCTAGCCGATACCTTACCCATCCTCTATCTACTCCTACCTGACATGAGCCAAAGATAGCAAAAAGGCTATAAATAAATTGAAATTGAAATAAGAATGGCAAATATTTGGAAGGGAATAGACTATATAGTCTTATTTAAGGTACCCTCCTAGTATTTGTCTGATACTACAGAGGGAAGCAAAGTAAAACGGGTCAGTATGGGTGGCCGCTGGGCTCGAACCTGAAACCCTCCGAATGCTTAGCCAACATTGTTTCTACTGAGCTGCGGCTACTCAGGCAATAGTATACCTCGAACCTGAGTGTTTCTCAAATACCTATCAGAAGTCCGCAAAGAGTAATCGCTAGACTATGGGAGCATGGCTATATCCTACAAAGCTAGCAGATGATTTTTTCTCATTCCCTTCCATATCAGATAATTATTTCAACAAAATGGAGTATTTCTCAACATTATATTACTTTATTTAACACTGTTAGAGCACTTACGTCGTAATTATGGTAGTTATAGTAGCTCGTGTAGTATCTAAATTGTTATCCATTAAAATATACAACCCTTTACTATCATCAGGGCACTTCAATTCAAACAAATATTCTTCCATAGTCGTTGTCCAATCTAAATTCATGGCGTTCAAAATGGACACTAGTTGGGAGAATATCAAAACCACGTTGTAATTTTACGGGCTAATTCGTTTCAGACACAGAGCAAAACATAAAATTCTCGCCGTGGATAGGGTATATAAGAGGGAAGAGTATTGTTCCACCTTTTTGTAATTTGGGCGGAGGAGAGGAGGATACCATCTATGCTTTACCTTTTTTACCTATCTCTTTGCTCTAAAATAAAAGAACAGAATAAAAATGTCGGATTCGAAAACTAGTTAAAAGCTATAAATTCACTTGACATTAATTACCTAGGCTTAGTGGTCTCGGTTCCTACTGAAAGTTACTCTTTAGTTAATAAAAATGTCCCTTGTAATTAAAAGCTCTTTTAACAACCAATGGACATGGTTTAATTTCTGTGCTTATTTCCCCGTCCAGTCTAGTTATTATTTAAATGAGATACACATATGCCACACATACAAACACTCACAAAGCCACATTCATACTTGCATATTCTTCATAGACATTCATATGAACAGCTACCAACTCTGACTCGCTCATATAATGAAAATATCGTGCAACACGCCACCTTAATTTATAAAGTTAAATGTTCATTCCAGGAGCTCTCATAATTGTATAATATATTCATTTCATTTCATTGACTATTCTGAAAACAACGATAGAAAAATACAAAATTTTAGAATCATTTCTCTCAGTTCAATGGTAGTAGTTAATACTCTGTCTCTGAAGTGCACACACAGACTAGACAGAAAGACATTTAGTTTTAATTATTTGATTAAATGTTTTAATCATTTAGAAAATCAATGAATCTTTCTTTATTCCATTAAGAATCGGTTTGTTCTATAAATATTTAATTTCGTTAAAATACAGGGATGGGCATAATTAGCTGATGGTTTTCAATAGGATATTTCTGGCAATGGGAGTTGGTAACACTGGCAGTCCTTGACTGACGTCAGGGGTACCACCCTGGAGTTTAGTTAGCTTTAGTTGGTTTGAGAATGTAATGCTGCAGTAGAGCTGTTTTTCAAACCAACTGTCAGTTAAAGCCACCTAACGGTTCTTGATTGGGTAAAGCTCCCATGAACTTCACCAGCCCAAAAGTGTCTGTTTGGCGTACTGTCTCCATGACATAGTCCAAAAGTGACTATCTGGTATGCTGTCTCATCTTCCACCATTATTGGGCCGTAGTTCTCTCAATGGTAGGTCGCAAGATAACAATGTATAGAAGTCCACACTGGCATGATCAATGACTTCTTTGCCACGAAATCATTAACCTGAACGACGTACGGTTTTCGAAAACAACGCGAGAGAAATACAGCACTTCTGAGTACGTCAGCTCCTCATCAACTAAAATGTTTCCAGGGCACATTTTGTCCAATTTGGCGATCTGAATTGGCCTCCATCATCTCCAAACCTTAGCCCTCGTGACTTCTTTTCTTTGGTGACATTTGAAAGAACAGTTTACCGGACAAAAACAGCAACCATAGAGGACTGGAAGCAGTGCATCGACACAGAAGTTGAGAGTATTGGACGGGTCAGTGTAGTGTCACAAGGTTACCACTTTGAAGATAATGTTTTTGGGTAGTATCACTTTGTATTTAATTTGAACTCCAAGACGTATATCAGTTTGTAATTTAATCAATTTTCTGTTTGAATTAATCTCCAAGAAGTATACAATTTATACCATGTAAAGAAAATTATCTAGCCCAACGTGTTCGTTTCTTTCCAGACTTTTAAAACCGTCAGCTAATTATGCTCATCCCTGTATTTTGGATTGAAGAAAATTAATTTTCTTAGTATCTTTATTGATTGGAACAAAATACGAAGATATGCTATCAGTCCTAAGTTTTACCATGTTTCCTCTGTCTAATAATAGTTTTGGTATTATGTTACAAACTATATTATTTCAAATGGCCGAATTTAATCGTTCTAACCAATTATTTTTTTCAGCAGGGCTGAAGTGAAGAGTTTGTGGGTTATTATGAACATTGGTGCAGAGGGAGTGTACCGTTCTGATGGAATTTTACTTTGCACGAATAATTCTCTGCAGGATATATTTAAAAAAAAACTATTTTCATATGGTTATTATTGAGTTATAAGATACGCAAGAACGTCAACACTCAAACCGAATAATTACAATGATATGCTATTTTAAATAGTAACAATGTATCCTAGGCTTATGCTCGACGTAACACAGTATCCCATTAATAATGGGTTATAACTCTTAATGTTATAATGACGATATGCTACACTCTAAAGAATTTTAAAAACCATGTCCCAAAAAGCCATAAAATCCAGATGTATTGAAATTCCAGTCACTTGATCGATGCAGAACCAGAAGGTATTCAATTCCCAGAACTACTACAAGTAAAGAATGCCTCAAGTGGGACTCAAACATGGGTCTTTTAGTTTACAAGTCCAGTATCATACCGACCAGACAAGCTGTAAATGACAAGTAAAGACCAGAACAAAACACCATAGAGTCCAAAGCGTGTTTTTCAACTCCGAAGATATACACAAAGTTAATCTGAAAAATTACTTGCGAGCAGGACTACTTCTACGTCTTAATCATATTTCGAGTTGACAGATAGAGATCGGAGCCTCAATTGTTTTTGCATTTATGCATGTTAATTAGCCGCCACATGCCCTCCCTCTTCAGAGTGTCAGTGTTATTCTTAGTTTCACGGGAACCATGTCTCATTTCTGTAATATTGTGTTAAGCCGACTAATGAAGCTATGGACACACATCAACCTATCAGTATTTCAAATGGTATGCAGTCCGCTGTGATTACACAAGAGTCTTGTTTAACCAAATTCCAACGTAGGAAAAAATAAAAATTTGATTTTAACATTTTGTGCATGTTAAATTTGGTTTATACTATTAATTATGTACGAATATCTAAACAAATTTCTTGCAATATTCAATAAAAATACAGTACAGTAATTATAATCCGAACAAAAACACCAGAGGTGCAAAAAGTGCAGCCAAGTTCTTTAGCCCTAAAAAGGTGTGAAATGGGAGACGGATGAGCCAAGTTCCTTGGTGACAGCATGTAAGAGGAA
>JAGDQP010031614.1:0-21837 GCA_022664845.1 Lepisma saccharinum
TATTTCCCGTTGTGCTTCACGCGGAACCATGCGGTGTTGCCAGGTCGTAGATGAAGGATTACTCTCTCGAACTCACATATTGGTTTCTATTTTGCATTCTCTGTTTTGTCAGAATAAAATCAGTCTCATTACTTACTTGTCGGACTGTGTATTTGAAGTTCCGGAAATCTACGCGCTACGGCATCAGTTTTTCTCCAGTTTTGATGCTCTGTCCGCTACGTGTCGCCATTGTCTCTTCAAACTTGAACTTTGTGAACACGTGAACTTCGCTCTCTTCTTCTATACTTGAAAACTTGTATAGGCACGAAATATAGTGACTTTTTATATGTGAATATGTGTGTGATCTAATACCAAACTATAAGCTGTAAGTATTATCCCTTTTTCCTTTTCCTTCATTTGTCTTAAATTTACCTTAAATTGCCATCCCGGCTTTCCTTTGTGCAAGTTATATATATATTGCTAATAAGTTTGAGAATATATAAAAATAGTGTTAAAACGACTTTTAATTTTGTTCCCTGAGTCTTAGTTAACTTCAATTTAACCCCTTCTTGCACAGAGATCTTCAATTAGAATTACACTCAAACTTCGTTAGTAGAAAAGCAGGAGATGCAAGCTAAAACATACAGGGTACAGAACTACAACTACCTAAATGGAATCGGAAGAAACTAATCTAAATAAAACTAGAATATATATTCACCTTAATTATTATATCAAACTACATAAAAATAGACATTCAATTATTTTAAACTTCTACAATAAAAACTGGGGCTACACGTTGGCTGATCTATCTTTGCCTTCAATAAACTTTTTTTTTTTTAACACACCTAAATCACATCCCAAGAACAGACAGACACAATTAGTAAACATGAAGCGCAAAGATAAAAGATTTGCGAAGCAAAATTAGTAGATAGTTAATGGACGAGGAATAAAATAACACATAAAATGACAATCTCTAACTTACTTTCGAAGGACCTCTAACTGGATCTCTTTTATGATCATCTCCCTATAATTTGTGGTGTAAATGTATTAGTACATAATAAAGACAACACAATTAAAAATAAATAGCAATGAGATCTTGATGCTGATAAAGATTTTCCCACTGAAAGTCAAAAGCAACAGACCTAATTTGAAGAACTTTACCACAAAAGCATCAGTGTTTATAAGCTTTGGTAACTACGCAAATGCTTTTAACTTTATTTTGTACTTATTATGTATAAAAGCACCGAACAAAAGAAAGAAGAAAAAAAAAAGACAAATGAAAATGTGAAAATTATAGCTTACTACTGTGCATAATTGAAATACAGTGAAATTTCGATCATACTACTTCATAAGCCGACATGAAATCCCTTTTATTTATCTCTTACCTACATTTAATGTTTCTTGAAATGTCGTAATTCATAGTTCAGAATATTCAAGAGACAAGTGTTTCTTATCATAAAGCTATTTTCCTTTGGTGTTTCAATAATAAAAATGTTCAGTGGA
Source organism: Lepisma saccharinum (assembly GCA_022664845.1). Lineage (NCBI taxonomy): Eukaryota > Metazoa > Arthropoda > Insecta > Zygentoma > Lepismatidae > Lepisma > Lepisma saccharinum. Next base: position 1,483 of record JAGDQP010031614.1, read on the forward strand.
TATATATAGGTGCATATATCCTAAATGTTTGTCGAATTGCATAAAGATACACGAAGAGAAGAATACAGGGACATATAATAAGTATAAACAGAATTGGTGGGGACCCTATAAAGGCTAGATCCACCTCGCGTTAGGATGGGAGCGAGCACACGTCGACGCATTAAGTTCTCCAAATTACCATAGCATTCAACTGATACTGCGCCCACGCAGTCTGCACTGCAGTCATTAATTGCATCGCACTTATGTGTGCAGGATCTACGGCCAGAATGAACCGTTCTAGAGCATTCCGTAGGTGCTCTACAAGGATGATGCCCGGAATCCGAGTAGATGAAGTCAATGAAATGCTTCTCAAACAACGTTGAAAATAAATCATCTGTGGCTCTGTATTATCTCGCTAACAGTATCCATCAATTGTGGATGCATGATTGCCATGAACATGCAAGTAGTCTTGAAGAGCCAATCACTGTGTCTGCGCGTCCTGATAATTCTGATGAGTACTAGATGATCACACTATACGCCATTCTGAAGTGTTCCTTACTGACATGTTACGCTCATTGTTTCTTTATATACGCACCTGAACTAAACTTTCTAGTTCTCCCGAACAGCCAGAAACTGAATTCTACAAGCATAAATCTATTCTTTCGTACTATTCAAAATGAAGAAATGCTTACAGGTTAGTGCCCTGCCAATGAGGTACAATAACTCTTCTCCCATTTCCTCAAATATCTTTCAGGATAAACAACAAAAGTTTCTAATCTTCAAGGCTTATACATATTAGAAAGTTATTTCAACATTTTTCTTGATAACAGTAAAACAGGATCCTATTCATTACTGATACGTGCTTCACAACTTTCCAGGGCGTTCTGTTGGTATAGACCGAAGTGTTTCATCGGAATTTCACTGTACTTTCGTTTATCTTACACACTGTAAATAATACAAGAAAACCATCCTCTTTTAGAGAGATGTGAACGTATCTAGTTCGTTAGTACTGTTAAAGAACAATAATTCATTCTTAGGTACCAAAAACTATCTAAAATAATTAAAAGAAAATGTAAATTCAAAAATGTTCATTCATTATTTACAACCAAACAATGAGGTTAAAGTTTCCACACTAGTTTTATACCTCCAACATTAAATAGTATTCACACCGTACTGTAGGTAAACTTACATTTTTCCTTTAAGTATTAATCCACAGTTAGGTCATTTCACAAATGTAAGTCATGACTAGAAAGATTATCTCAAAATCTTACAATGTATTGGTTTCAATAACTCAGTTTTCGGTACCGCATATTACAGTGTGTAATGATAATTAAAGTTTGTTACATGTTTAAAATTAAAAGTAATTAATGTGTGAAAAGTCATGCCTAATTAGCACTCGTTCTAATGCAAATCACTACCAAACGCTAGCCTGCATAGAAAGGCATGCATTTCATGCTATTACATTTGAAATACCATAACCGAAATAAGTGGTACAAGAACTGAATTAGATATGTGATAATAGTCAACATCTAATTATCTCTTTGTAGTAACCATACTTTTGAAGAGAACCTACCCTTTGATCAATGTCAGTTGTTCCAATCTCGTCATCAATTTCCCTGAAAATAAGAAATTATAGTTACAAACTACTCAAGGATAAAGTATCTATAAAATACAATGTACTATAATCTATCATCGTATTCTGAACATTCAATTTTAGTTGGTGGTTCGCTTCAATTTAACTTAATTTGAATTTAACTTTTTAAGGCCTTTAGTCAAATTTGGCTTAGGCCATGTTCGCTTCACGTAATTTCATTACTCTAACTTTGTGCAAAGTAAATTTTACCTGAGTAACAGAACAAATCAGAAAATTCAACAATAACCTGCATTTATTAGAGAATTTCTTTTGCTTTTCTTTAATATTTACCAATATACCTCTATTAGGATGTAACTATTCTAAATTGCAGTGTTACTTAGGTGCATATTTTGTAGACCCCTAAAATTACACGAGGCTGCTTTGAATATAAAGTTTTTCGGTTTGCTATTCAACTCTTGGTTTGATGTTTTAATGCGGAAAAAGATGTTCTGTACTTCACACGTAATACTAAGTATACGTAATACGATATAACTTTTCAATATAACAATACGCATTTTCTTGGACAAAAGTACCAACAGACAAATTCTAAAGACAATAGTATTGATTTTTAAAAAGAAAAAAAAAAACATCCCACTAAATATATACATTTAGTTTAATTTAATAAACTGATAAATTATAGAAAATTTAAAAAAAAGAAAGTAATAAAAAAAAATACAAGGTACTGCACGAATCCTACAATTACTTCACAGCGCTCAATAGATTCATATTGTGTTGTAGTATATACATCTACATACAAATAGACTTTTTCCACTTTTGTAAGTCGTCTTAAAACAATCTTCCAATAAAACAAACGTTCTACTTCGTGAAATGAGGTCCAACATGCTTGTCAAGAGAACACATTTTCATTTGTATCCTGCAAAGTTTTCTTCGTTCTAATCAGCAGTACTACATGTACAGCTAGTTTCATCAATTCATGAGATCTGTAAGGTATCAACTAGTAATCATCTTGTTTTCCGCACCTCTTCCTTGTTACTGATAAAGAGAACTCTCTTCTATTTTGACAAGCGCGTCTGTTTCTTTCTTCCTTATATCGCATACTGAAGAATGAATCATTACTCGTTGCAATATCTATGCAGACCCTTTGCCCTTCACAAATAAAGTATTTTTGCCTCTTCAGTCAAGACAGCATTAGATTCTCTTTATAGATCTACGGTCCTCGTGAATAGAAGAAACTGAGTATACACGTACTATGTTCCTCATTTAATTGAGTTTTCTTCTAGAAGGGGGGGGGGGGGGTCTTCAGTGTTCGATTTGTTATAAATTACGAAGGGGGATCCTACAACTAATGGTTCCTGGTACGTTTGAACCTACTACTACGTGTTTGGGTAGAAATACAAAGATTTTATCCCTGGTTGGAATGATATTCGGGTTCATCAACCGGGGAAAATCCCCGGCATTCTCCCTGGTAAATCGAACACTGAGGGTGATTATTGTACTGCGACATTGCATTGCTTCCTCCCTGCTGTATTAAAGACGCCCCAGTACCTGTGACTCTTCCGTATTTTAAAAAAAAACGCCAGTCAAATGACAAACAATGAAATTTTGGAAAATGATCCCAATATTACTTTTGAATGTGTATCAAATGAACTACTTGAGATTGTGAAATAGTTTATTTCTGGTATGTTCTGCCTTCTATGCTGGAGAAATCCAAACACCTCAACCCATCCGCATCAAGAAACAACGCTACATCTCCAAATTACAACTATCTCGCTATACCAGAAAACACTTCACATCACGGCTGCACCTTTGACGAAACCTACCGTTTCAGTATCCTGAAAATTATCAATACTGATTCACCTACCACAGATAGGAAGAAATGGGTGCAGATGTACTTCTTTATCCTCTTCACCAATCTTTACTACACGTACGTCCCTGCTTCCCAGTTCTTCGGCGCTTCATTCCTTCCGATTATTAATTATTATTATTATTATTTCCTTTCATATTCCATTTTTATCGTCATTATTATTTTCTCCCCCAAAGGCTCATTCTTTACCATTACCTTCTTACTCCTTGAGGAAACCTCTCAGACTCCTAGTTACCACCTTCCCCACTTCCTTTGTTAATTTGGTATTTTTCCAGCCCCTTTAGTGATTTTCCCGCCTCCATGACCTCGCCACTTAGTTACCTGGTTTCAGCTGTCAACATGACTGCTCCTTATCACCACTCCTCTCTGTCCCTTTCCATTTCTGTTATGCGACCACGCCTTTATCAAAAGGCTGCCATCTTTCTATGTATGTGTGAAGTGCTCGTAAACCTGCCTGCATGTCCTACTATGTAAGTATCATTTTTCTTCCTAGGTCTATCTATCATTTATTATAATACAAATAAGTATAAGGCAAAATTTGAGTAGAGGAAAGGATTGTTCTTACGCTGCTTCCTGAGGGAATTCACATGTAAAACTAAAACGTAATACAATGAAATGTCGGTAGATATTTCGAGGTTGTACTTAATCTTCAGTAGTAATATAGAACAAAGGTGTCACTGTCACATGTAACTATACATATGGTTACACGGGTTAGTATATAATAATTTGACAACTAACGCACAAGTACAGGGAAAAAGGTGCTACACGTGTCTGTAGAACAATAAACAACAGTAAACAGAGTAATAGTGGTTCCATCTAGGAAATTAGGGAGAGTTGAAGAAACTGACAAGATTTACGGACAAGAAAAGAAAGGACTGTCATGTCTAGTGTGGACTTAAAAAGTATGTTTTCCAGTTTTAAGAGAAGAATATTTTACGAGTAGTGGACAATGTGATGAAAGACAGGAAAATTGAGAACTGGGACAAGGACATAATCAAGAAGGCGTTAAGGTTTTGTGGGATAGTATATCTGCAAGGCAAGTGACAAGACAGTGAAAATGAAGGATGGCCTAAGCATTGGTTCATGTATAAGCCTGGCAATAGCAGATCCGGCAATCAACGAATGGAAAAAAAAAGTGATAGCAAACGGTATTGATAAATTACTGGTGTTTGGTAGGTATGTGGACGATTGTTTTGCAGTGTGGAAAAGCACTAGAAGACAGAGAGCTTGATTGAAGAGATGAATGATGAACAAAAGGGAATTACATTGGAGAGAGCAATAGAAGACTGTTGAATTTCTTGGCTAAGAAAATAACGAGGACAGAAGAAGGCAAGTTTGTAAACGTCGTGGTTCCAAAAGGACTGTGCACCGGGCATATACTGCCATACGAGAAGTGAAGTCTACGAGGGAACAAAAGTGAATTTCATGAAAAACATGGAAAAAAGGATCAATATGATAAATATGGAGGAGGGGCAAAACGAGAAAGACATGGAGAAGCTATTGGAACAGCTGAAAGGAAATTGTTACGGTGACCAGAACAGGTAGAGGAGTAGGAGAAAAAGGAAGGAAAACAGGTGAGGAAGATAAGGAAGAAGACAAGAAGAAAGGATATGGCACAGCATTGAAAGTGAAGGGGAGATAAAGATGATCAGGACGATTCTAAGAAGAGAAAGGATTAAGACACACGAAGGGTGGCATGAGGATATTAGATATTGTTAGAAGAAAGAAAATTTGATCGAAAGCAGACTCGCGACAAAGAAGAGTTACATATGAAGTCCCGTGTGTGATATGGTGTATGTAGAAGAAACCAAGGCGAGACTACAAGAACTTTTAAACATAAGGATAATGTTAGGTTAAAGACACACACTAATGCTATTTTTAAGCACGTTAGTGAAACGGATCATGAAGCGAACTGGGAATGGAAACAGTAGTAAAACAAGAATGTAGGCAGTTAGAAAGTGGAAAGAAGCGAAAACAATAGAAGTGGTCGAGAAGGTTATAACGAACAGTGGATACAGTATTAATGAAGATTGGGAGTACATTTTGAAAAAGGAAGGAAGGAGGAGGATAAAGAGAACATGAGGACACTAACATTTAAAACTATTTTTATGCATTTGTTGTTTTAGTTTATTTATTTATTATTCGTATTCTTTGACTTTTTTGAAAGGTTATGAAATCTATAAACCTATTTATTGAATTTTGAACACACCAGTTTCATTCTGTAACTTTTTTTTTAAAGACACAAAGTGAGGTTTGACCCATGTTTGGTTGAAAGTAAAAGGCGATTTACTTTCTTGTTTGCTTACATCATTTTCTGTTTAGTTGTATAGTGCAGTCTGAAGAAGGAGGTGGTAAACTTCCGCAACTGTTACGCTTTGGTTTCTTTTTGTGTTATTCAAGTATAATAAGCCTTGTGAGAAAGCCGTGCTTTCTTGGTTCCACCTAATGCACGATGCATAAAATTATACATACATTTAACAAACACGGGGAATATTAATTATTGTAGTAACTTATATGTTTGAAACTATGCAATAAGTTTTGCCGTAAGGATTACAAGCTTTATTGTGCACGAAATGGGACTGATCAGCACACAAATAATTGACATAAAAATTTAAAATTCCAAATAAAATAAGGAAAATACTTACTCCATGTTATTAGTTTTCTCAGAGAACACTCGTAATATGAACTCTCCCTCTTCATTTGGCTCAAAAGTTGAAGGAACAATGCAATACGTTCCTGGAGGAAGTTTAATGCGAGCACTGACCTCACGCAGATTAATGAAGGATGGTGATCTTGCAACAGATGCATTATATTTGAAAAAGTTCAAATCTAAAGGTTTCGGCAAGTTTTCTGGATCTTTTAACTATAAAGAGAAATAAATTTTAGTGAACTCTACAAGCGCACACAGTATTGCATTGCAATGTACCATAAGAAGTATTTAAATCACAAACAAAATTAATGGAAGTAATGTTTTTTAATATCGTTCATTACGTAAGCGTTGGTACAAGTACATTCTACGTAACAACAGACTAACAATATAAGAACACAAACTATAAAACTGATAGCAGTTGTCTAAGAGAACAATCTTCTCCCGCAATCGAACTTCAACCTCGATCTCACGTTGAGGTCGAGGTTGGGCCATATCGCGAAATTGAACAATAAAATGAACACCTACTGTGTAAGACATGTCTATGGCACATTTCGGATAGGTGAATAACGAGCAAATTAGGTCTATTTCAAAATAAATAAATTCTTAATTAAAATGAGTACTTTAGTCAGACAAGGGCTATTCGGTTGGACAGTGAATTATCTCGAAATATGTAAACGATCATTTTAAACTGGAGTTATGCATCTTGAAAAATGATTTTTATATTATGTATGCCGTGTGCGAATTTACGGGTGTGGGTGGAATTTCCCTGTAAGTATTCCCGCTGATCAATGTTTTACATCCCTGCTGCGGATAACATTCTTCCGTTGAATCTTATAGTCGAAATGAAGTTTGAAAATTGCAACAGCACTTCTTTGTTTGGCCAAACTTGATTTTTTAAGCTACAGCTGTTTATGAAACCGAAGACAAGTTTCACTTCTCTCTTAGTCCCTCTTTTTTAAGAATGCAAAACAAAGCACTTTCTATTAGTTTCAACGATGAAGCACAGCATTTTAGTGATAGTTTGCAGGAAAATACACATGCAGAAAATTATTTTTCATATTCTTGATATCCAGAGATTTACACTACAGTTATTATTTCAGAGCACACAAGTTCTGCAGCTGATAGCATCCTCTAAACCTTTGGTAGTATTAAAATTCTTGCATTCTTGTGTTTTGAACTAGTTATCTATTCACATGGAAAATGCATCCTTTTTGCCAGGGCCCTGTAAGATAAACTGGGGGTGGGGGTGTAAGGGGAACTCGGAAGGATGGATCACCAATTGTTTACATTACTTGGGAAAGAAGAAAAAAAAATCTGCGCGTCACGATGGGGTGCACCCAAATGAGTAAGATCATTAGTTTCACCTAGACTAGAAGTAAATAAATGCGCAATCTCAGGACAATTTGAGAAGGAATCCCGAATCAATGTCTCCAATTGAACATTATGTGTCACGACACGAGAGAATCATCAACTGTCATATTTTAAAGATAAATTTAACTTTTAAGGCAAAACTTGAATGTGGAAAATACTAGTTTTGAATTCGGTTTGACTTGAGTAGCTAAACTTATGGTTTATAGTTATATTCTCCATTTTCTAATGAATCGTAGCTCACTGTTTCATTGTAGCCAGCGTTGTGGGCGCTAGACAGGCGATTTAAGCTGGATTTCTATGAGGCATGAACTATGGAACACCAAAGAAAAAAAAATGGACTGTTTCGATATAAAAGTGAGAGAAAATGTAAAATCCCCATAATAAATGAAGATACTTCACAAAGTGTTCATCAAAACACGTGTCTGGCTGGATCAATCAAATAAGCAGACAAACTTTGGTTATTGTGAAGTGACGGATTGAGTGAATTTACTTATTTTATAATTCAACTTACATAGTGGTTTGGAACAGTCATATATGGTTATCCCCGTCCTAAGTCGGGGAATGACGTAACTTGGCGAGCACTCTTCTGGGAAAATGATAAAGCAGACTATGACCTTTCAATAATAAATACCTTATGATTAGGTACTATCCCGGCATTTGCCTGTGTGACTAAAGAACCTGGAAAAAACCTCACTCAAAATGGGCTCTCTTGCTTTCCAAACTTGAGTCATCAACTGACCTGACTTCAGTTTTTTAGTACAATTGTTCCGGAGAGAGCCCTGCCGCACAGTAGGCGACTTGGTCGCGCGACTGAGTAACAGTTCATTCTTGTGCAGGCGACTTGGGCGCTCGATTTATAACTACATCTGTTTCTCGCTTATTCTGCTAAAAGGTTGACAGAGGCAATCGTTAGCACCACACATTTTTTCACTGATCTCATTCCAAGCCTTCAGTTTCCTCTCTTTGTAACTATATATTTCGACGAGATAGAGTAGTCGGTAGAGTGCTCAGCTTGTAATCGGGAGGACCGGAATTTGATTCCTGGTGCTGGCCATCGTGACAGCTTCTCCCCGGTTTTGCTCAGTCACCAGGTAAATGCTGGGATAATTCCTTGAAATAAATCCAGGTCTGATTCCTTCCAAAATCCTCTGTGTATTTATTATTGTTAATATATCCAGTGGAAAATGGCCGGAATTGGCCTGTAGCTGAGATTGTTAACTAACGTAACGGGGTACACACGTACTACGCAATAGCAAATTCCATAGATCTTCTCTCTCTCAGGTTCAATGGCGGGATTTTTGCTGAAAAGGAAAACATTAGTGTGAACTACAAATTAAATTCATATATGTGATGTACCCACTTATGATTGAGGAGAAACGAATGTAAGCTTATGTATGAATTGGAATTTAATTTTTAAGACCTTTAGGTAACTTTTAGCTCAGGCCGAAGATCTGCATGTATACACTACGCATACTCGTGTAACATCTCATTATCTCTCTCAAAAATACATTCATGGAAAAACTGACTTTACCAATGTATTTCTGGTAAAATTCTAGCCCAGACTATGTTACATGACCCCCTTCCCATTTTTATTTTTATTTTAAATCGAGCAATATTCAAAATGACGGCCATGACAAACGTAATCTAAGAGATAGCGCATCTCATTCAAATTCACATATATCAAACTAACTACTGCAGAAACTGATTTTAAATACTGACTACGGTATTACTTGCACCAGTAATAAGAGCACTAGCAACAATACTAAAATAAAATATATTACAACTACTAATAAGGTTAACAATGCGATATTATAATAAACAAGTAAGAGCTGAGATTCTACCAACAATCGCAAAGGTTCCGGTCCCTTGATAGCATTTGGTTCATGAGATATATTTTCTGGCATGGGCTGGCTACACTGACAACGAGGTTCCTGCGGAATCTTAAGGGTTAGCTATTATATTTTAATTTTACCCTTATAGAAACTCATATTTAACTGTCAGGGAAATTTCACGTAAGTATATAGTCGGGGGACAATACTCTTGCCCCCACTCCTTACAAAACTTACATTTGCATATACACACAATTGCTCGCGAGGTTCAACACCTCTGCCTGAGTGAGTTAGATATCGTTATGAACGAAAATTGAATTTGAATTTTACGAATTTTAATTTTATTTATGGTCTTTAGGCGTCTAAGGCTCAGGCCGAGATAGGGAAGGGGAAAGGATGCCGGAAGGTGTCGGACAGGGCCTAAGTTGAAGATACCATCCCACCATTTGCCTTGTATGACAGAAAACCTAGACGAAAAAAAAAAGCATGTTTAAGCAAAAGCTGTATAGCTATGGTTGAGAATATGTGGGTGATAAAATTTAAAACAACGCAGACACTGCTCAAAACCACGTGCGGAAACAAGTAGAGCGTAGTCAGGCAAGCTCGTAGAAAGTTTGATATACACGTTTATATTCTTAAGAGAAGATTTACTTCGCGTTCATTGCACTTGAGCAGTGTTCGATTTGTTGAGGGGGGGGGATTTTCCCTGGTTCCTGAGGATTTCAACCCCGGTTGTTGATCCCGAATATCATCCAAATTAGGGATAAAATCTTTGTATTTCTACCTAAATAGATATGATGTTGAAACTTACCAGCAACCACTAGCTTTAGGATCCCCCCCTTAGTAATTTATAACAAATCGAACACTGCACTTAAATATTGATACCCTATAGTTAGGACGATAACAAACATGCTTGTAAACAGTTTCACACGCTAGGGTGCAACATGTGCATGAAATACTATGAAGTAGTCAATACTTTCCAGAAAAATATAAAACTAAAGTTTCAAAAATTTCTCTGAATTGCTGAGCATAACTTACATGATACAATGCAAATCCAATAGTTAAACACTCCATTCCCATTTTCCTTTGTGCTCGTCGATTTTTCTGCATTAGCGCAACAATAGCAGTGCACTTATTATCCTCATCATCCTCATCAGGGTCTTCTAAAGTAATACGATATTGAGGATTATGCCAGAACGTCTCTAAAATGAAACAAGTACAATAAATCACTGGAATGTTTTTATAAATTCTATTTTGAAATTACGATATAAATAACATTTGCTTATATTTTGTGCATACGAAGAATGCAATGATAGAAAAAAAAATAACTACAAAATGTACTAAACAATTAAACTTCCATAGCATAAACTGCTTCATTTGTTTTTATCGTCGGCTAGCACACAGAAAACAGACAGCATCTGGAAGATTTCAATGCTTCACCCCTTGTTTGAGTGCTTGTCACTAGTAGTAGCCTTTAGCATTATCCTGAGGTATTTTGCGGGCATGACTTCTGGAAGTTATCGACACACACACACAAAAAAAAAGCTATTCTGTATATCTTATGAGTTGTTTGGCAACTTGGCTTCAGTAACCACGAATGGTATAACCATTAGCTTGCAACTTGACAGGAGGGGGTTAAGGTAATTATCGGATACATCTTTTAATGTAATGAAATTGGCGGGATTATACGTATATTGCATGTCATCTATGAGTAAATTAGAAACGTAGCTAAATGTACAGCCTGGCACATTTGTCCACGATATCAATAGAAGCGAGAAGAAAAATCATCTTGATACTAAAAGAAGAAACATTCAAAGCGTTACAAAGGGATTTTACGGTCTGTCGCAAGAGCTGATCAAGATTTAAAAGTTCTGTATTGCAGCTACTTCAGGAAGAACAACCAGACACAATCAAGAATCATGTTACGTAAAAGATTTTCAGTTATGAGTTTTTAAGCATCTTACGCTATAGACTATTCTAATCCTCAACCATGTAATTTTGCCGTCAATGACAGGAAAAAGGTAAGAAAGAGCCTACAACGAGAGGTTTGTTTAGCATCCCAGTATTCGCCTGGTACTTGAATTTGAATTTAACTTTTAAGGCCTTTGGGCAACTTTGGCTAACGCCGAGTATTCGCCTGGCGACCAGGAAACTAAGTCATGATGATCGGCTCGACGTTTAAAATTCAAGACAAGCAAAGTATAGCATGTTCTATTGCCCAAGTAAGCACGACTTCTCGATTCTAGCGATCTGACGAGTCCGATATGAATAAGGCTTTCCATCAAATACAAGATGATATGTTTTAATATACTCTTATTTCTACACATCTTTTCATATTGTCATTTATTGATCGACTAATATGTATTTCCGCTTACTTCAATTGTTATTCCTTCCACAGCCGATTCATTTATTCCACTTCCTTTTTGGAGATCGTTGGTGGCCTATATTTGAACAATCTGTTTTCCTTTGGCATATAGCGATTCCACAAAATGTTTTACAATTTAATGATCCCTAGCTTCTAGTTTTTACTAGAAATTTTATTGCTGATTCTTTCACACGTTAGCTTCTTGCTCTAAACATGTTTAAACATTGCACACTTCAATCTAAACTCATAAGCTTCACCACCCTAAGTGACTGAGAGTACGATTTTCTCTTCGTAATGAACGACTTTGATGTACTATTCCAAAAACTAGATTGAAACTGACAAACTTTTCCGAACATAAACTCCATTTGAAACATTTCATCACTTTTGTTAGTTTTACTGTTTTACTAGCAATGAAAACCATTCATTCCTTCACGACTATCTGGCATTACATTTCGCAACTACTTTCCGGAGTAAAAATTTCGCTTCAGGCATACGATACGAACTACGATACTGTAGCATGTCCTTTCGAAAGCGAAATTTATTCGATATAAACATAAGGAAAAAATGGACAAGCATATGGTGTGTGTGGATTCAATAACGCAAAGATGCAGCTTAAGAACAACTTACTCTAAGTATACCTTTGAATGATTTAATATTCCTCGTAGTTTTTCATCTATGAAAAAGGACACAAACTGGACCAAATTTAATTCTAAGAAACCACAAATAAAATGAACTGCTAACAGTTTTCGAAATTAAGATTACAGTAAGATAAATAGTTGTGCTATATATTTCCATGTTTCAGTATATTTTCAAGGATTATAATTTATACTCAATGTAACCTTACCCAGGAAATTCCTGCAACCTCCTGCAGTGGCACCCCTCACCCATTCTCCTTCAAAGACACTCATCTCCCACTTCTTTCTATCACTAGTTTCGTCTTCCAACAAGGAATCAGGATTTAAATTGCATATTTCTAAACGTGTAAAATAGGTAACGAAGTCCTTATAGGACATCCAGAACTCGCCATCGTCATCAAAAGTAAGACCAATTTCTTCTTTCTCTTCATCGGGAATAAACTGCCATTCTTGAGATCTAAGAAATAAATTCGTGTTTAATAGCATGAAGAGAGAGATAATTTGTAGCTAAGGCCGATCGATTAAAAATCACAAAGGCCTACTAATTAACAATTTTATTACATATATATCTATTTAGTTTCATAATTCCGGAGCAGTGGTAGGTAGTAAAAACAGATCTGAAAAACGTTCTGCAATAAACAATGAGGAACGTCAAAAAGTTTTACTTTTCCATTCGACTGTTTCGCGTCATAAAACATGGTTATATTGAAAATTTACAACATGAATATCAAATTATACTAGTAGTTCTCAATTTAGAAATCAATTACGGAATTTTTTGAAATAGTTAGGATTTCAAAAGGAACAAAACAGGACTTATTTATAAGTGTATAAGCTTAGATTTACGATCTACAAAAACATTGTATTCTTATTTTAAGATCGTGTTTAAAATTGAGTTTATTTATAGATTGGTGTGAGCTCAGTTGATAGATTCGCACTCGGAAAGTTGTGTGTTCGTGTAGAGCGACCGCCCATCCTGACTGAAGTTTACCCTAGTTTCTCCTCTCTCGCACCAGGTAAATGATGGGATAATACTTTCTGTACTTGGGACTGTTAAAAAAATAAAATAAATAGCAATTTATGAAACTGATTTTACGCTATTAACTATTTTAGTACTGTTGCTTAGGAGATTAAAAATATTTTTCCTGTCTATTAACTTACTATTGTCGGTAACTAGAGAAAGAAAAAATTAAATAGCTGTTAACTGTGTGTATGTGTGATTCTCTTCAAGCAAAAATATTGTTCGATATCCTTTGTAATTCCGCCAGCGTTTCAGAACATAAATGTTCATAAAATGTTAAGCGTGTTTTGTTTAGGCAAACAGCAACATTTTGCATTCTCTGTATATCATTTAAGAACAAATGTTAAGTAATATTAACTACGAATGGGTATTTCATAATTAGTAATCAATCAGACGACAATTCAATGCTTTACTTAAACTAAACTTTAGTCATCAGCAAAGAAAGTGCTAGGGATATGTATGATAGTAAACACTATATTCAATAAATACAAGTTACACCCAAAGAACTAGAATAATTGACGTTGTGCACTAGGAACAGCATTACAAATACTCATCATTACTGTATTTCGCGCAGGTGACTTGTTTTCCTATGTATTTTGTGAAAATCAAAAAACAATGAAGATAATCTTCAAACAATTAGTTTCACATTATGTGCCTCCAACAATCATTGAGACAGAGAAATCTAAAATGTGTTTTTGTTATAACAAGTATGTAAATTAAATCAGACGAAAATTGTCTCAACTACTTCTACAATACGTAACACCGATGACTTGAATAAGGACGGCATTAACTATAAAAGGAATAAAATTCATACTTATCACTCCAAGCTCCATTCCACTCGGCTTCATTACCCCATGGATTTCTTATTCGGATTAATGGTATCTTGCCACTCATCCTCGGTGTTTGAATATCTACCAGTTTTACCCGTGTAACGCTGTACGCGTGACCTTTCACTAAACCCTGAGGAGTACGAGCCTCCAAAACACTTGGATCAGGCTGAAAAAAAAAAAAGAAATATTAAGGGATACAGGTACAAGATACAGGTACTTGGTAAATGACACCAAGAATTTATACCAAATGCACTGAATGCAAATGTATCCTATGCAATTCAATGACTATCAGAAGTTAAATTTGGTTGATATTCTTTGTAAAAATGTATCTAATTACTGTTTAGAGCTAAAATATATGACATCACAAATTCAATATTTTTTCTAGCACTAAGAATTTCAATTCAAACCTACGGATTATTCAAAGTGTAGTTCAAATGACGAAGTATATATTTCTGCTGCTCAAACCCAGCTTGAGATCCAGAACTAGTAAAGTTCGCGGATTGAAACTGTTATGAAAATATATTTGAGCTCGTATTCGGCCTTAAGATGCTCTTTGCTTCATAACAACCATCTTAATCTTAAACTTTGAACTAACATCTCCATTACCTTCTTTCACACAACAACGCTCAGATCGCAGTGCATTATTATTGCACAGAGTAAAAACAAAAGCAAATAACCACCATGCACACGTAACTTGCAACTCAGTCTACATTAATTTTAAAACTATTTTATCAAAAGTGTTTTAAGAAAATATTTTAGGACTAACTTTCATCGTGATTCGAACTCCGATCACTTTACAATCCGATAAGAGTCCAACGGTATATAGTCCAAGCTGAAAACTCTAAGTGCTTCCCATACGTATCTGTCACACATGAACAAACCACTCACAAGCAGCTGATGGCATGATAAAAGAAAAATATTTCTTCCGAAATATACCGAAAAAGGAATTGGTATTAGAACATTGCTGGGAAAGTACATATATTGTTACAAGACGAATACTGAATTATTTTCAGTTTATATCTACACTTTTGTTATTTATGGAAGATGTAACATTGCATTTCGATATAGAAATACAAATACTCTACTGATACTGAAAATTTTATTTTTGTAGCTTTTTCTATCTATGAAACTAGTTTTGCTTGCTATATGCGTAACCTACAGTATACACTGTCATCTGAAAACCAAACTGGTTTAAGAATTAGTTGTAAATTGACCCGCAATTCAAAATTTGCTTCTAGTAAATTTACCATTCTCTTCTGTAAACTGAGTCGAACATACAAGAAATTACACTAAAAATTTATTACCTGAAGAATATGTTCTCCATGCAACTGAAAGCACAACTGAAAGCAGATCGGGTATGCTACATATTTAGCATATATTTTTCTAAGGAACAAGAACTGCCTACGAAATATTTATCAATTAAGTTCTTTTAGCATTCCACAAGATTTGTATTTCGAAGGAAAATATCTTTCTGCTTAAGTACTGGATCATATGATACAGATGTCTAGAGGATTTCTGCCCTCTGAAAGTTTTAAATGTTTGTAAGAAATTTTATTTGTGAATCTCTCTCAAAATATAAATCTTAATTTCAATTTATTTCTATTCCCCACTTTTTTTTTTCCTTTGAAAATTGCTGCCCCGCGTAACTACAGACTAATATTTTGGTACAAAAATATAGAATGGAAATTACATTACTGTAGAATTCTGAGATTACTATCATCAATCAAATTTTACATAGTTTTTATTTTCAAATTTTACCTAATAGATTCACACTTTGTCACTAAGCTTAACTTGTAAAAATAAACAGATGTTTGTTTCCTACAGGCAAACAGCCAGTTATTCTTGTTACAAAACATGTGGTTCTTGTTGAATTAAATAATTTTGTCCAAATATCATACACTTATCAACATTTTTCTCACTGCAGAACCGCAATTGATTATTCATTTACTAATATTTAGTACGAACCCAGTCATATTTCCATTTACCATGTAATAATCGCGTTAGTATTTAATAATCTTTGATTAGAAGTAAACTGTCACATACCATCTAGTTATGAGAGACTAATACAATTTTCATCTCTAGTCCTGCGGAATAACTATAGGCGGTTTAGCATGTGAATTTCAATTAACTCTCAATATGTCTTGGTGAGAATGTTGTAAGTTGAAATGTACTAAACTGTTTGACATACTAAGTTTCCAGTTATGTACATATGGGTCAACTGATCTGTACTGGAAACTAATATATTACTGTACATTTACTGTGTCAGATTTTCTATGCAGTATGTTGGGTGACATGTACGCGATAACAGTTCCGCAGAAATTAATCTGTTTTCTATATTACATCATTTCATATTCGAATAAATTTAAAGGAAAATGTATTTTAAACCTGACTGCATGGATAAAGCGAAAAAAAAAATGGAGGTAGCGTCCTGGTTTGGAAGAACAAATACAGCCAACATATCCTTTAATATACGTTCTACCAATGCTACATGAACAACATACTCGAAACGGCAATGAAATCGTCAATTTTCGTTGACTGTACATTTACTCTTTCTGCCCTGTCTTTTCCTTCCTGGTATTGACACTTTTTCCTTTTGCAAGAAGTGTCCAAGCAAACAAAAAGCTCTTTCATTGATACCTGCCATTTCGAACGTAATTCTAGTTCACTGATACCTGGATTGACACGTCGTAAATAAGAGCACGCATTTAAAATATTTGCTCTCGACTGGATATTCACAAAACTGCATCATGTAACCTAAAATAACATCACCTCGCTTGTGCCTAGAAACACATGACTAATTTTAATTTCTAGGAAACGTCAAACTTTCTGTAGTTTGTGCTACGTTGTACTTCAACAGTAAAATTATTAATATTCGAACAAATAATAATTTAGACGAAGTAATCAAAGATATCCGATAATTGAGTCAAAATCAAAAGCGAATTGTGAAAACAATAGATCTTTATATAGATATTATTTACTTTCAATTCTTTTTCGTGTCTGGAAAATGTATGTGCTTTACGTATAGTAAAAGGGACATAAGAGAGATACAGGTATATGACATTAACTCGATTTCAAAGCAATCACCTTGTTATAGGGCGATTTCTGTATTACTATCTGAAAACATCACATGCCAATTTCTCAGTAGATATTGTACATCCAACACTGGCGATCGCAACGACCTTTGTGTTTACTTTATTTACAGTGACGCATGTTGAAAATACGTACCTCAATAGAACAACCCATCAACGATGAGCGTTCAAATGCTTTTAACATGATTTTGAACAAATTGGGCGGAGCTTTATCCAATTCATACATTTCTGTGACACCACCTGTGAAATCCTCCATGGCTTCACATGTTGTTCCACCTTTAAGTGCTTCATATGAACCATGTAACCTGTTAATATTAAAAAAAATATATTAATATTACCTAGATAGTATACAGTATATGCTCTCGAATGTGGAAAGTGATCTGGTGTCAAATTACCGATTTTGGTCTTCTGTGTGAATCATAAAAAAAATAATTCTTTTCAACGAGGCAATCTCCTGGTGGCTAGCGAGAGTATTTGCTTCATAATTCGTGGTTAACAATGGGAGGAAATTGTAAAAATGATCAAACGATAAAGAGTTAAAAAGTTTAAAACATATTATTGAAAATGCCGAAACAACTGTACATGGAAGGTACATACTACTAATACATTATTACTAAATCAAAAGATATTATTAATAGAAAAAATAAAAATTTTACTGTTGAGCATGCGCACTAGATACGAATCTGTTTTATTAGCCGACCTCTAGCCTCGCTGTTGTAAATTTGGTCACCCACACTTCCATGGCATATAGTTACTACACTCACATGATTTTATTTACTAGATATGGCTACAGGGGAATATTTTCTATCGAATCAGACTATCAACAGTCAATGATAAGAAAGTGTAGTTGTCTCATGTCTGCTCTTTGTGTTACTACTCCGTATTTGAAGGGCGGCTCCTATTCGATGCAACTTGAATTCTGTGGCATACGCCTGCGTTCTTTAATTTTTCTATAAGAGCTTCCGTACGATAGGACACTTTCACACCAGAGGGTGCATACGCTTTCTACTAGAAAATAGCATTATTGTGTACTTCGAGGAAAGTTTGAACAAGTACTTGGAACAAAGTAATCCTCTACAGGGAATAAAAAAAAATATTTCGGAAGTTTAGGCAACTGCAGTAACAAAGAAAGACAGGGTTACTAGAATAAGAAGAAATGACGATAGGAGAAACGTGGTTTGACGAGACGATGTTTAACACAAATTCACAAGCTCAATGCATAAACTGAGCAGATAACTCCAAGGTCAATTCAAGACCACATAATATTGAGAAAATACGAGGAACCCAAAAGAAATTGGAATCGTTCTCTGGTGGCCGAATCCGTTGTAGTACGTCTTTCCGCCGCTAGATGCCTCTTGCAGGGACCCTTCTGCACCAGTCTACCGACCAGCGTTATTGAGTGAAGTAGTGGTGCCACGTAATAATTATTTTTGTTAAGTGCCTCTCGCTTGTTTGGCATTTCTTGTGATGGCTGAAAAGTGGAAGCAACGCGTGAGGCTATGAAATGCTGGTTTCTGTTTAAGGAAACAGCTGTAATGCTTGAAACGGCTTACAAGGAATCTGCTATGGAAAAAACGAAACTTTACGAGTGTTTTTTTCGAGGCCACTTGAAGACTAACCTCGCTCAGGGCGACCCTCGACCTCCCGAATGGACGAAAACATTGCCAGAATTCATGGACTGATTATGGAAGACCGTCGCAGAACCAGTAATCAACTTGTTGATTTGTTTGCTGCACTCTGGAATTCCTGCCAACGGACTTCGAGCAAGAAATTGCAAATGGAAAGAGTTGCAGCAAAACTCGTGCCTCAGCAGCAGACAAAACCTTGACTGTGAAACAATGTTAACGGAAAACAACCTGATCCAGTTTTTGCACCAGCCATATTCACTCGAACTTGCTCCGAATGACTTTTATTCCACCGAATGAAAAAAAAAATCCTCAAAAGAAAACTTTTTGCAGATGTGGAAGAGGTGAAGAAAAATTCGAGGGAGCCATTAAGTGGTATCACTTGGCAAAGTTTCACGACTGCTCCGAAAATGGAAAACTCGTTTAGACCGGTGCTTTTCATCAAATAAACAGTACTTTGAAAACGATTCAAGTTGTAACATCCAAAAATAAATACAATTGTATTACAAAATTCTGGTTTCTTTTGGGTACCCCCTCGTATACAAGATGGTGATTTAAGGATATAAAAGTGACACTATCAGATTCACTGAAGAGTAATTATAGATTCTGCTGCCGAAAACAGAAAGAGGGAAGAATCATGAGAGGTTTTGAGATAGAGAATGACACAGAAAGGGGAAGTGAGGAAAGCCAATGGATATATTACTGAACAAGAGGACTGTAGGAAGATGATGGAATTAAGAGCTTGTGTATGGTTGATTGAATTCAGACTTGTCTGCTCGAAAGAAAAACGTATGGTAAGGGATGGAAGATTTTTTCTGCGCGTTGCTAAATAACCCAATTGTTAGTATATTTGTTCACTGTTACATTAAAATAAAGCATGCAACTAAAATTTGTTTATTCATTTAGTTTTTAATTAGCGACAATGATTCATAATTTTGGATCAATGGAAATAGAAGCGTGCTCGGTACATCACTGTCTTTTCTGAAAGGCGTTCTATTTGCGTTTAATGATTAATGCAACTATAGGCAGCACACTTGCTAATCGTTTTGGATTTATAGTGGAAGATTACTTTCAGCTTTCTCGCAATGAGGATTTACAGCAACATCCAAATCTATACACGGATGATGAAGATAGAGAAGATGGAGAAGATGAAGATAGAGAAGATGGAGATGGAGAAGATGAAGAAGATGATGAAGAAGATGATGATTATGATGATGAAGAAGAAGATGAAGTAGAATAATGTTGAATTATCGCAAATATGTTAAGTCAACGTGAACGAACCTGGAATTCAACATGTAGAGGAATTTCCCACAAACAAATCCCTGATTGCAGGGAATAATGTACGGAAAAGAAGAAAAAAGTGTTACAAATAACTATTACGAAGACCTAATGGAAAGATCAAATAACAGTACAAAGAAGAACTAATGAATTTTAAAAAATCCTAGAAATAGATTCAAAGCGATATGCTGGAGAAGCGACTGAGATTTGGTCTTTGTATAGAATAAC
>JAGDQP010031615.1:0-21837 GCA_022664845.1 Lepisma saccharinum
GTTACTAGCGGAGAGAGGCATCAATTTTGTCGGCAATGATTTGAGAAAAGAAAATCGAGTTACAGAGTAGCTTTAATAAGTGAAATTTGTAGGATGACATTTAAATTAAATAGTTGCCAATGTAGCACTTCGATATTACATCAATGTAGTGTATTCAAAATATAAAAAAAAAACATTGCAAAAGGGGAAATAATCCCGGTGACACGAATAGGAATACGCCGGGGTACGCTAAATTGGTGCGTATGCTTACATCATCTTTCACATGTGCACAGTCCTATAAGGGGCGCTGCGTTTCCTTATGCATTTTGCAGAGTTGCGTCGGCCACAATTGAGACAGGCATTCTAAAAAAAATGAACACGTTTTATGGAGATATTTCTACATACACAACAATGTATTTAGAAACATGTCTCTTTGGTCTAATGGTATATCTAATTTAAAACTGGCCAATTTACATATATTTACATCGATATCTTCACTACTGAGCAAAATCATGGCTGTTGCACTACACTGCTTGTAAACTAATAATTTCAGTACATTGTTGTTGTGTCAGTGGTGACATGAACCGTTGTATATTGTTGTAAAACACCTGCACCTGTTTTAGGCCCTACATATAATCAGTAATTCGGGTAATAGTCTTCAAATTAGTAGCCTACTTTCAAACTTCCCTATTGTCTATCGTTACTACTTACAGCATGATACTATAGGGACTACTAATGTCAAATGTGTATCTAGATTGACTTAGACTTTGCGAGAACAGTGAATAAATACATACGAGTCAGAAACAAGTATATTTGCTCATGTAACTCCAAGTTCTTAGACGACAACGACTATGGCGCCTTTTCTTAACAACATGTGAGGCGTGTTTGGTATTCACTGCGCGCACGGCGTGGTCAGTTGACACAAAGAAAGAACTTCTGCTTATGTGCCAGCCACGGACATTTAGCGTTTCTTTGTAACAGGACACTGCACACGCAAACTGCAAAACTTTCGGTACTTTCTGAGATATATGCACATCAACTCTATCGTTTTGACATTTAAATATCTCCTCTATGGAGAAAATTTTCTCACTCGGGAGAAGAATTTTGACGGTGCTACTGCAGTAAACTTTTCACTATACTCGATTTTCTGTGAAGCTGAGTCTTGTAGCTCTTCGACACGAATCAAGCTCAAGATCTTGTTTGATAACCGAGGACATGGTTTTAGGTGTGATTTCAATGTCCCCTGCTATGATTTGCGAAGTGGGTTTCGGTAAATTCGCTCGCCTGCCGCTCTAATATCTATTGGTACCTGTGTAGCCCGCGACTGCCCAGTTCTTGGTCTGGCATTGGCAGAGAACGCTATTGAACCTCTAGGTTGTCTCATAAACACATTTTTGAATGTTCAAAGATTAACATTCTCGAGCACACATTTGTTGCACTGGTGTATCACGATCACAACAATCTCTTTGACGCTATATCCCATGCTGATTACTCGATGTAGTGTAACAAACTTATCAGTTTTGAGTCCTTCCGAGGTTACTCCATTTATAATAAAAAACGAATTTGTCAACATAACTTGGACTGACTGCAGGGATGCTCTCTCTGTCCCTCTCTCTCTCTCTCTGTCTCGCTTAGGACTGTAACAAATGAAAGTAGCATCACTTTTCTATTTACAAAGATATATTGTTCAAACTGTTTACACAAACACACAACTCAGAAAGGTTTTTCGTTTTACACATGAACAAAACTAATAAACTTCTACATGTGCACCGTTAGTTGCGCGGCAAATGTCAAACCGGTATTCCGCCTCAATGCAAACGTCCTCAAGAATCTATGGAGTGACGTGGCTTATTGTAACCACAATTTCTTCACGCAAGTCATCCAGACCTTGAACCGGAGTAGAATAAACCTGGTCCTTAACAAATCCTCATAAGATAAAGTCACGCACAGTAAGGTTTGGGGCATGTTATGGCTTTGAATCTCTTTCAATCCATCTTCCATTGAAATGATCATCGAGGAAGTCTCTGACGACATGAGCAAAGTGGCATGGAACTCCGTCTTGTTGAAGGATGGCTTCGGGTGGAAGTTGGGGCAATGAATATTGTGACTCCACAATGTAGACGAAAATGTCTCTGAACAAGTTTCACAGACTTCAATTCCGCCAGCGATAACACGCGAAACACCTTCTGTTACGGTGTCCACATGATGACTGGCTAATGGCAGCCAGGCTAATAAGCGTTTAACGGCTTTGTGGCTACTGCAGAAGCGCAAGTGACACTTGCATTGTTAACAAGACTTTCTGAGTTACTCTCCACAGTGGTACAAGTGTACCGTCATTCTAATAATTTATTTCATTGTTATATTTTTTTTCTTATATTATAGTCCTAAGCAGGACAATCAATCAAAAATAGATTGATATATAAATAGATAGATAGATATAGACTCTGTTTATTGCACCACTTGGGTATACAAAACTGCAGGCGTTTACGGAAAAAGTCGAGGCGTAAGTTTTCTTTTCAAAAATGTACAGTTTGATGTAAAAGACAGGTGGCTCCATTTTTTCTCAAACAATACTTATACCGAATACATTGCTATAGAAGAACCAACAGGAAACAAAGTAGATACAAAGTATAAACAACGTTTGTGTTTTGCATTGAGCGACGCTCAAGTACAAGATGCCATTGCATAAGTAAAAAATGAAATCCTTTAATCTACAATTTTTTTCTTTTTAATTTCTCTGCATCCAATCCTTCAGTTAATCTGCCAGTCAAGCAGACTGTTACTTCAAATCCTTTATCTTTCTCTTCTTTCTTTAGCTCTCTAACTTCATCTCCTTCAACTTTCACCTTCCTGTATGTTAATACATTCCTGTGGATGTCTTGAGAGATCTTCCTGAGGTTCTTGTACGAATGGTTTTCGTGCCATTTTTTCATTTTGAAGCAATAACTAAAAAGATGCAATTTGACTCTACCTTCGTACGTCATGTTCAGGGGACAAGGGTTCTTATCACCTTTGAACGGTTCCTTTTCTAGTATAATGAATTACTTCAAGATAGAAAAGACGATTGCGAAAACGTAGATTGCAGTGGAAAAGACTGAAATGAAAGCGAAGGCTTCTTTTTGCTTCTGAAGAGAGAGACAAGTCTACATTTTCGCGTTGGTACTAACACAAAAGCGTGGAGGGAAAGACCTCAATATTTTCCCGCGTTTTTCCTTTCCAAATCTTTTTGTGTGGTCTGATATGTCAGATAGTGTAAGGTGAAAAGGAACTTTCACGTCACTTCAGCTAAAATGCTCCCTTTTATGTTCCTTTTCTCGATTTTAGTTCCTTTCCTATTTTATTTCTCAGTTCCTCGTTTTCTCTTTGTGTGTACGTCTTCAAGTCTCTTCTTCGTGAAGAGGAACAATGAAGATGAGACACAAAACAGTTCTTCTGCTGTTACATTGTCAATTGTATCCTTAGCGATACTCTTTTGAAAAAAATACCAAATACTCCATAATTAAGTTTCAACTCTTTTTACAATGAAATTCCGTAAATTTCGTTCTAAATTCAGGTACATGTTTATCCTCATGTCCTTCTATCTTTCTATAAGACCTTTCATTAGTTATACTTAAACCAAGCCGTGGATCTTAGAATAAAAGCATATGGTATAAGCTTCATCCGACACGGACTAATAAAATATAGCAGGACGAAGTGATCCAGTGATATTCTTTGCCGGAAGTTAGCGTAAGCATAGATACCATAAACAATAAACCAATTCCATTACAGAGTATTAAATATGAAATAAACGCCATTATAACGTAGTGTAATTAGAGGAACTGTAGCCACAAAAGCTCTTGCTTCCACATATGGCAAATGCAAAACATTTACCACATTCAGTCATTTTCTTTCCTTAAAAGATGTTTTTATATCATACTCATAACCAAGAGGGAAATTATCTCTAGTCCCCGTAAGCTTTCAATCTCTGGTCCTTCAGTTTTCAATTTCACAATTAGGGAACGAGGAATCATTGTACAAAATTTCAGTTCTACAAGGAGTTAATGAAAAACCCTATTTCTACATTCAAAGCTAAGTTGCATTGGAAGTCTTCATTGGATTTACTTCCGCAGAACTATTACATCTGTGTACTTTTGTTACTGTGGAAAGAAACAATTTATCAGGGTCAGTCAAAACATCGTAACGGTTTGGATAAAAAGTTGGAGTGGATACAGTTATTACATACTGTCATCATTCACAAGATATTATCTCGTGGAGGCTTCTGCAAACATTCAACTATAGCCCACCGATTTGGAGACCAAATGGTCTCGGACCTAGGTTTCCACTTTCATTGAATTGCCTGTCCCTGAAAATATCCGCCATAGATCGGAAAAGTTGTGATCCGAAGTCGCAAGATCTGGAATATACTGTGGATGTAGTAACAACTTGATTCATTGCAATTGTTTGAGTTTCTGGCAAACAATCTTAGATAAATGACTGGGTACGTTCCTCACTTTAGCGTAGTTGTGCTTCTGACGATCAGTCTATCTGGTGCAAAATAGCACTGTAGTTGAGCTACATAATATTGACTGTCTATGCCTCCACTATCAGGCACTACCTTCATCTGGCCTAGTTGAAGCTACTCACTACTGTTATTAGGGTGTCGCAAAAACATACTATTTTCATCCCACTGACGATTTACCACCTAAAGCACATATTATGTGAATATTCAACAATTATTGACAGAGAATGACTCCTTTTCGAACCATGTTCGAACGTCAGGAGAAATATGGGGTCAGTAGAAGTGTGTAGAATCCGTCTCAACAAACTATTATCTCGAGTCACTGTTAAATTTGAAACCGAAAGGTCAAACTTTATAGTCCACCCAAGATGTCTGACATCGAACCGATCTCACCCTCCTTCTCAAATTCGAACTGCATTAATATTTAGTCACTTTGATGATATGCCGACAGTATTTCGAAATATTTTGTTCCAAAAAAAATTATCTCGAGTCGAACGTTCAAACTTACAGGACAAACCAAACTCACCAAACTCGGAAACAAAAAAACAGTCTAGACAAGTTGTTCGAGACTCAACTTTAGTAAAAGTTAATCACTTTGACGATATGCCGACAGCTGCTCGAAATATTTTGGCTCAATAAAAATTATCTCGAGTCGAAAGGTCAAATTTTAAACTTGAAGGACAAACAAAGACAAACGTGGACACAAAACAATAGTCTAGACAAGTATTTCGAAATCAACGTTACCTCACCCTCCTCCCAAAAATTAAAATGCAATCGAAGCCATAAATTGGAAGAAGAACAGTAGCGCTTTGTTCGAAACAAAGTTAGATGGAAGTATTCGAGTGACTTCGTACGTCTCGAATGTAAACATCATTTCAAAAGTTAGAAAGAAAAGTGGAAGTTATAAACCACTTCGGTTGAAATCATCCACCCTCAAAATTCCAACACCAAGGCCACGTCCTTGGGCTCTGTTTGATACTTAAAACAAAAGTTGATATGAACAAAATGTAGTAAAACAAACTGGATCAATTACGAGTAGAACGTTATCAAAAATTAGACACATCGATGTCTTGGCGATACGTGGTCATATTCGAAGATATTTGAATTCCGTCGGAAATCCTCCAACGAGAATCTAAATCCAATAACCATCAATTTGAACGTAAGGTTTCGAACTCGAAGTTTATCTCGAAAGTTGGAAGAATATTTATAAATTACTCCGGTTAAAATATTTGAATTGTGTTTAAAATCCTTTGTATACAATGACCATCAAATCTAATTCGTATCGTTGAATTGTTTGGAAAGTTGGGAAAGGTAAACAAAGGAATAAAATAAACTGGATGAATCCAGAGAATCTATTTGGAAACATGAAAAAAAAAGTGGAAGATATCAATATTTTCTAACACATCTCTTGAAGCCTACATTGGGAATTTCAATTTCTCCAAATAATAAGTAGAAAGAACAGAGATATGGGAGGGGGGAGAGAGAGAGAAGGAAAGAAAGAAAAAAACTTGAATATACTTTGTTTAAGATATGCGAATAGAAGTTGTAATGTCTGTTTGAAGAACTGCAGAAAAAATGTAGTTCACGTCAAATGTCACTGATAAGATATCCTCGCGCGACCTCGTCTTTTGTTTTATTGTATGTTTATATGTAGTTCTAATGCATAAGGGATAGATTGTATACGATTTATACATCATCATATTCAGCCGTTTTCTATCCACTGCTGGATGAAGGCCTCGCCCTTTTCTTTCCACATATCGCGGTCTACTGCTGCTTTCCTCATCCATGTAGCTCTTGAAAATGATTGATTTCATTTACCCACCTTACATTTGGACGTCGTCTCGGTCGTTTATTTTCTCTAGGAATCCAATGTAGTACATTTGTCGTACACCTTCCATCTGTTCGTTTAGCTATGTGACTGGCTCTTTTCCACTTCATTTTATTCCCAGTCTTTGTTATATATTTTACCTTTGTTTGTGCACGAATCCATTCATTTGTCTTCCTGTCCCTCCTAGCTACTACACACATGTAATTAAAATAACACATTTCTGTTGGAGAAATATATATAGCACACAAGCGGAAGAAAATTGTAGAATTTTGGTGTTCCGGATGTGGTAATAATGCGTAGGAGAAGTGTTCAGTTCATTTATATGGTACTTTATAGTTACCGACCCAGTATATTTCCTTTAGATGGTAATAGTACACAGAATGATGAGATTTGCTTGATTATATAACGAGAAAAAGGACGAATTCAGGAGAATTAACGTTCACCACCTTGTAATTAAGATAATTATGATTAGATTCTCGCTAGGGGATACAAGTAACTCGCTGCCTACATTAATATAAGCGTAGAGATTGCTTTTCATTCATTGGACGCATCGCTTGAATATGTGATTTGGTTGAAGCATCTCTGGATAACTGGTAACATTTGATTGGGAACGAAGTGGTCCCGAGTTTGATTTAAGCCACATATATAAATGATTAGGAACCCACAATAAAATAACTTTCTAGCCAGTAGATGGTAGCACCACCAGTCCATCATATATATTTGTGAATACGTTACCACGCTTGCTACCTTATAAGCAAGAGTTCTGGATTCGATGCTCGGTGGGGAACACAAGTGCTTTAAAACTAAATTCAAAATAAACTTAGGTGTTGTTGGCACGCAATGGAAGGTACTATCAGTTCATTTTGGTCAGGGACATGTCTCTAGCATCAAATCCTGCTAAGTGATTTGGAATGAAATGTAAAATAATCGCAGAGATACTTATCTTTCGATGAAAGGCGACACCGATCCTTCTTGGTTAGAGACATAACTTGAGGATTTTGTTTTGTCAGCTATCTTTTAAACAGGGAGTTTGTACATAGGATATATGGAATTGGTGCTCAAGTGGTAGGGTACTGCTTGAGGTGAATTGGTACTCCTTCAGCTTTAGCTAAGTCAAACCACGAATTGCCATAAATATAATACAATCCAGGCCTTCGTCGCGCAATATGTAATCTAGATCGGTTTACAAAAATACTAATCTTACATAGAAAAAAGTATTAATCGCTTGGAAATATAGCGCTATAATAATATCAAGGTCTAAACGTATGCATCAGGTAGTCTAGTAGAAGGCATGTGTCATTGATTTCCGTCCAACATTCAAGCCTTGTCTCATTGCTACAACTGTTACAAGATTTAATCTCTGGAGTATTTTCCGATTTTGTTTGTCCGATGTATCAAATTCATCCATCCCAGCAAAATATTTTCAAAACTACGACTTACCCGTCAAGTTTTTAACCAACCTGAGTCCTACTTTTAGTAAATATTATAACTGATACGATATTAAGATATCTCGATTATTTCCATCAGCTGTATAACATAATAATGTGCTTACTTAAACCAGACTTATTTTGCATACCCAAAGACCAATCCTGAATTCTTCTACTACTCAATTCTATTACTTTTCTACTTCTAAAATTATATAAATAAAATAGAATCATGATCTGGTCAAGACAATGTGTCTCAAACCTAGTAAGCAGTACTCAGTTGATTCCCTCCAGTGCAATATTAGACTAGTAGTGGAACAATACTCTCTATTTAAACAAAGTTTACCTTTGTTATAGCTTAATAAGGCAGGGTAGTACGCTGGAACCTCGATATATCGAACCTCAAAGGGAACGAGAAAACTTCGAATTATCGAGGATTTCGATATACCGAGGTTCATTTTATCAAGGTGATTTCAGGCTGACTGCGATATATAGAGATTCACAACAACAAAAACTAAGTTTCTCACACGCGCACTTTTCTGTCAAACTGGACTCGGACAACTAGTGGGGATGCATGCAATAACAACTGTAAAAAATAATGGGGTTTCAGATTGCAACATGGACGATTGTCGTTCAAATAACGAACTGAGTTTCCTCTAAATACAGTACAGTATTATAGATTTTATTTTTGGAGAAATATTCTATATAGCTTTCTACTTATTATTTGGAGAAATTAAAATTTCCAATGTAAGTTTCAAGCGATGTGTTATATAATATTTATATCTTCCACTTTTTTTTTTTCATGTTTCAAAATAGATTCTCTGGATTCGTCCATTTTATTTTATCCCTTTGTTTACCTTTTCCAACTTTCCAAACAATCCAACGATACGGATTAGATTTGATGGTCATTGTGTACAAAGGATTTCAAACACAATTCAAATATTTTAACCGGCGTAATTTATAACAATATCCAACTTTCGAGATAAACTTCGAGTTCGTAACCTTACGTTCAAATTGAAGGTTATTGGGTTTAGATTCTCGTTCTAGGATTTCCGACGGAATTCAAATATCTTCGAATATGACCACGTATCGCCAAGACATCGATGTGTCTAATTTTTGATAACGTTCTAATTGATCCAGTTTGTTTTATCTTTTGTTCATATTGTGAACGACTGGAGATCATATACGTTCTTCACGGTTGTTTGCGAACGTTGTAAAGGTGGGTAAAGCGGTAAAATACAGTTATTGTGAATTAGCGAGAGATTTTACATAGCGTCGTTCATCGAAGATTGTTTATGTGCCAAAAGGAAACAGCTAATGTGAAATATATTATGAACTCTGAGAACACATTTTTGGACGTTAGCTATATTTGTCAGATGGTAGAGTCTTAATTTGGGTTTTGGCGTAGTGAAGCTCAGCAAAATGTGAGAACTGCTCGGTTACGAAAAGGGTTTATTACCGATATAATTGAAGGTAACATGATTACATTTTTTCACACCACATTTACTGACGATGGGCAGAGTAAACGAATTATATCGAAATTGTTCAACTTTAAACATATATTATTTGGGTGTGACACTCAGATAGCCTAGCCTATGTCAGACGCTTGAAATCCCAATATAAGACAGATCCCAATTCATACCTAGAAGTATGTTGAAGTTAGATGTTTCAATGAAGAGCAAATTCTAAGTTGGACAGCTTTTGAATTTTTCACAAGTCAAGCTTGAAGTAAAAAAATAAGATTAATAAAATTAATAAAAAAGTATCTCCTTCTCGAGCGGTCTGGAGCGTAGTTGACACTCTGGGTCTCGATGTCGAACAGCAGAAATAGAGGATTGGTGATCGGTCTTATATAGCAATTCATGTTCTTCCGGTATAGTTGTAAGTGTGTGTGTGGTTGGGTCTGACATGGCTTTACGTGGAATTTCCTCTCGTTATGAAGGGCGAAAGGATACGTTCCCATCATAAGGAGTATAGCAATTTGCTCAAAGGTGAATAACTTCTCGATTAACGTCATGTATTGCATTATATTGCATCAGTGTTCTTTAGCTGTTACTCTGTTCCATCCTCATCGAAACATGGCGGCGGTTTTATTTCCATGTTGTAAATTGTTCTATAAATATATAAAAAATGTACTAAATTCTAATTTTTTCAATTATTTTGAATTTTATGAATAAAATTAATTTATCCATTGCTCGGTGAGTTCACAATATCAACTTTTGTTTTAAGTTTCAAACAGAGCCCAAGGACGCAGCCTTGGTGTTGAAATTTTGAGGGTGGAGGATTTCAACCGAAGTGATTTATAACTTCCACTTTTTTCTCTAAGTTTTGAAAGAGAATGTTTATATAATGTTTATATTTGAGACATACGGAGTCACTCGAAAAATTCCATCTAGCTTTCTTTCGAACAAAGCGCTACTGTTCTTCTTCCAATTTATGGCTTCGATTGCATTTTAATTTCCGGGAGGAGGGTGAGGTAACGTAAATTCGAAATACTTGTCTAGACTATTGTTTTGTGTCCACGTTAGACTTTGTTTGTACTTCAAGTTTAAAATTTGAACTTTCGACTCGAGATAATTTTTATTGAGCCAAAATATTTCGAGCAGCTGTCGGCATATCGTCAAAGTGATTAACTTTTACTAAAGTTGAGTCTCGAACAACTTGTCTAGACAGTTTTTTGTTCCCGAGTTTGACTTTGTCCTTCAAGTTTGAACTTTCGACTCGAGATAATTTTCGTTTGCGACAAAATATTTCGAAATACTGTCGGCATATCATCGAAGTGACTAAATACAGTTCGAATTTGAGAAGGAGGGTGAGATCGGTTCGATTTCAGACATCTTGGGTGGGCTATAAATTTTGACCTTTCGGTTTCAAATTTAACTTTCGACTCGAGATAATATTTTGTTGAGACAGATTCTCACATTTCTACTGGGGTCATCTGAACGGAGGTAAACCCAGATCGTGAAAATAGCGAAACATACAGGACTGTGAAGTTTTAAACAATTTGACAATACTCGTACTAAGTACTCTCTTAAAATTAATAGGGTCCTCACATTGAGTTTAGTTAACTACATATTCCGCTTTACTCAAAACAGTTTTCTGATGTCATTAATTATAAACGCCCCATAGCCGAATGGCAGTCTCGTTTGTTTTGAGTCACCTTGATCAAAACAACCCCCGAACTTGCAAAAACGCCACAAAATTATAAATCACCGTGGTATTTGGAATTTACCTACAAGTAGAAACTGCCGTGGTGATTTCAACAATCAAAAGAACAGTAGAAAGTAAAGTTCGTCACGACTGGCATCCGCTCTAAGTCCAGCCGATCTAGTAATTTGGAATTATAATAAAGGCAAAACAAAATAAATGGATTAAGAAAAGTTATGTCAGAATTTAACATCTAACAAAATAGAACTTGCTTTACAAGTTTATTTAAGAGTGAAAGGAACTTAAAAGGCCTTCGTACCTATTGTGCGCGTGTGTGCATGAGTTTTAATAATTTTGAATATACTGGACAAATGACAAACATTAATGAAATTTTGGAAAGCGGCCCCAATAATACATATGAATGAGTATCAAATAAACTATCTAAAATTTTGACATAGTTTATTTTAGCTGAGAAATAAGAATTCCCGTAATTTATGACGTCATACGCCTTGTCATTTGTCCAGTATCTTCAAAGAATATGAAACACACTCACAGCGTAGGTACGAAGGCCTCTTAAATGTATTTCTAGGACAAACCACTCCTATTATTGTTGACCATTAGAAAACATTATTTTGTTAGGAATGTTATGATTATATTCCCGTGTTTGTATTCGACTAAATGTCAGAGCAGGAAAGACAGTATACAATCAATTAAAATGTGGTGCAGATAATAAATTCCTGTCACTTCCAACTTGAAACCAGAGCTTAATCAACCTATTTTTTGAAGATCTGTGAGCAAAACTTTCAACAGAATTCTCAATCTACTACCTCCTAAGATTTCACCCTTTAGTTACATACAAGAAGAAGAAAAAAAAACAAGAACTTTCACCAATTCTTCTTACAGCAATCAACTACGGAGTAATCGTTAATTGTAACCACCAACTAAGACAAGACTTTCCCTTTTAAGATCCAATAATTTAAATTGAGTTTGAAGTTTTGGTGTTAGCAGTCACAGACCATAATCACTTCTCACATCAAGAAGAAGAAGAGAGGAAGGGAAGGTGGGGGTCCAATTAACACGATGGATTGACGGGAGAGTGTGTTACAGAGAAGAAACTTACTGTTTGTGTTTTCGTGTCAAAACCGTTACTCCGAACCCCCACATTACCCTATTCTAGCAAAACTTCTGAACGTAAATAATTAGCTGGCGTGCAACACTTGGCGCTTCTGATAATGACAGTTCATTTGTTCATGTAAAAATAAATGTTAAAAAAAATTAAAAGAAGACATCAAACCGTTTCTTTTTCTCTCTCTCCCTGATTCTCTAGTTCTAATATACCCACACCATTTCCAACTTTCTTTTTTTTTTTTTTTGTCTGTCATTTCAATGCAGAAAGTAACTTCACACAGGGAGCGAAGTAATCTCAGTCTAAAAGCGAGATTGATGTTGAATTGATTATTCTCTCTTAACAAGAAATTTCTTGAAAAGCAAGGGCGCCAAAGAAAGAAAGCACCCTTCACGTTTTATATGTACGTACGTGGATTAAATTCTAAAGGTAAGGAAAATTAAACTTTCTTCTCTCTCTCTTTCTCTCTCTCCATCCAATTTCGTTTCTTGTAGAAAGCCAGAGTTGTAAATAAAGGACGTAGAAGCAAATTTGTCGATAACTGACACGCGCAAATGATATATTTTCATTTTACAATTTAAGAAATGTACTTTATTGAAAAGACTTTCTCCTCCTCTTCTTCTTCTCCCCTCATAGATCGTGAAAGTTAAGAAACTTAACAAAGCTGCTGAATCACATCAGACTGAAGGAAAGTCGGAATCAAAATGTGTGAGTAGATGATAAAAATACGCCTCTGTTTACAGAAGAAAGGAAAGTTTTAAGTTCAAAAACCTCACGAAAGGATTCTTTCTTTCAGTTCTTTGATCTGAAATATGGATGATGCGATTCTACTAGGACGGGTGTTTGCACTTACGTGTCTGCAGTACAAATCCTGTGGCTCCACAGAGGGGAGAATGCTTTCTGCTCATTTCTGTTCATGCAGAGACAATTTAATCCAATGTTTTGACCAAGACCACAGGTAAAAGTAATCTTTTTGTATAGCATTGTGTAGGCACAGCAAGTTCGAGAATTTTTGCAAAACTTCCAAAATTACTTTTTAGTATTAAATCAGTTTTGTATAGAAGCTTAGAAAGATAGAAGCACATTTCAATGAGATTCTTAACCATGCACAGTGCGACATAATTCATAAATAATTGCCCCACCACCAAAAAAAGAAATCGATGATAGAGAACAATGAGTACCTGGAAGTGAGAGTACAATAGTGCACGCAGATGGCGTTATTGAGGGTGGCGTAGTGGGGCAGCGGTTTCCTACAAAACGAGTCGAAAGCTGACTGTCCTGACGACTCAACATGCCAACTTTGAGTAAGTGTAAAACAGAGTGGTTTGTGAGGCCCCCATTACTAGTTAGTGTGTACAGTGTGTGTGACTATGGCCTTGTTATTCTCAGATTACTGCATCATGTGGTCAGGCTCGTAGCCAGCCGAAAACCGTAGGGGAGGGCTAGGCCAAATTTACGGGGGGTCTAAGGCTTTGGCAATATTCTCAAATACATACTACATGTATGTGTGTAATGTATTAGTAGGGGGCTTGAAACAATTTAGGGGGCTTAGGCCCCATATCCCCCTCCCCCTTGGCTATGGGCCTGCAGGTGGTTATGATGTTGTTTGTGTTGTGCGAAGTAAGAATATGTTGACATGCGAATGAAATAATGTCTCGTAAGGAAATGAAATTTTGGCATGACAATATGATTTGCAAGAAATCAAAAGACATCTGAGCATAGCATGTCCGTGATATGAATAGATATGGTGCTCTATTAGTGGTTCGTACAGAAGCAAGAAGAAAATGCTGCCCATGTTTACCCCATTTTGGAACTAATACAGGTGAGACAAGTTAAGACAGCGTTACAATGTGCATTTGGAAATTTGCAATGATTTGAAGCTGTTGTGTCAGAGATGAAGCGACAATGCTGTGTCGAAAGGGAGGATTACCACTACATAGAAACATTGAAATACAGAGAGAGAGAGAACTGAAGACAAATAGAGAAATAAACATAACAACTAAAAAGGGAACGACTAAACTAAATCAAGGGAACCATATTAATCTGTAACTGTAGTTAATGAAAATTCTTGAAATTATAAACTCGTAAATTGAAATTATAAATTCTTGAAATTATAAATTATTAACCAAAATGCACACATTGCCCTAAAAACACTGCCTCACAGGAGATGTGCACACCTTAATGTTCATTATACACTTAGAATGATGTTCTTGCAGAGAACATAGTTGTTCAAATGATCGTGTCTCAATTACGGCTTTTAACGCATGTAATACAATAAATTCAACGACGGTAATACAGTAATCGTAAGTGGCACCTGTACTATTTGATATACGTCTGCATGCAATGGACGTGTCCTTCACACATATAATATGAGTCCTGCAAGATGATACTTAATTTAAAACAATGCGACAGTGTGAGGGACTTGTATCTTGCTAACCTGGTAACTTAGAAAATGTAATCAAAGCACCACAACTAGGTCTATGCGTTGACGGTGACAACGTAGATCACTAACACAAGCTTCTATTACGCACGTGTACGAGGTATCTTGTGATGGAAACGAATTTATGTCCTTTTGCTTCCCCCCAGGCTTCCAACCACGGTAGGAATCCTCACGAAAGAGATAATGCTCTACCACAGGAAACACTGGTTGAATCCAAAAGAAGCCATACTGTAGGTTTCCAGCTTCCTCTGCAATTACAACTGAATTGAAATACCCCTTAAGGAAATTCACCACCTCAGGAATTGCAATGCACCTGAAAGGAAAAGCTGATTAATGAAAAGCTACCTATTCAATGATAGAAAGGTATATTTTATTATCTCATTTTCTAATACACCACCCGTGGGGTCATCCCAATGCGTTATATAAATGACTACAAATACATAGCTTTAATTGTAAATAAATAAGTATTTGTACACAATAAGCTTGTTTATTTACATCAAAAGGAGTATATGTCCAATGTCCATACATTTTATCCACTGTCTGCTGCAGAACTCCCTGTTGAAGCGTTCGGCACTCGCGCAGCATCTCTGGTGCTCGGCCGTGGTTATAATCTGGCATTGCAAACACACTTACTTCTTATTTTTATCTCTTTTCATGTGAGCGGTGGGTCAGGCGGTCACAAACGTAGTACACTTCCACCCCATAAAAGCAGATTAAGACTTACTGTTCTAAAGTAAATACTTCGCAAATGTGGCAAACTAACAAACGTATATACAAACAGGATATTTAGTGAATACTGATCCACTACACGAGACAGAGACAACACGTAAGGGAAGTTTCTCTAAGAGTATGCAGTGCATGTTTAGATGGTAGGCAGCACTGTAAGATGGTTGAGTCCTGCCTTATCAGAAACAGGTGTGTGTTGAATGTGTGTGCATGTAACCATTGTGGCGCGTCGAGTTTTCTATCCTCTACAGTTAGGAAAAAAAAGCTTTTGACCTCTTTTACTGTAATATTGTGATCACTGAAAATAGTGTCTGGAGAAAGTAAAAATGAGTTTGTGTTGTTAACTATTATGAAATAGTACATTACACTATAAGCATTTGAGTGAGCTGAGTATTAATGTTATAAACCTATTGTGGTGCACTCTGGTAATGATTTTTGCAAAATCCGTGCTTGCCTCTAAGAGTACGCATTCACCAATATAAGATAAAATGAATTTTATGGGTGGTAACAGCACTATGGCTTACACCGGTCCCGTTTAATGAGTGTTAGGGTTCAGGTGAGGTTACTCCTTCCGCTGGTGGGCTAGCAGTCAGGGTTGATCAGGGCTTCTTCAGGTGAGGTATAAGGTTCAGGGTTGATCAGGGTTAGGGTTCAGGTGAGGTTACTCCTTCCGCTGGTGGGCAAGGATTCAGGGTTGATCACGGTTAGGTTTCAGGTGAGGTATAGGGTTCAGGGTTGATCAGGGTTCATGGCCAACTAATCTGTCGAGGTAAAAGACCTGCAATCCCTTACCCCAAGGATGCGTCAGAGCCTCCTTAGATGGATCCTGTAAACCTAGGGCGTTATAACCAGGACCCTTGATAGGTCGCATCACGAAAAGGAAAGGGGATGGCAACTTCTGCAGGAGAGGCTATCTGCCATTGGCAGGTTGGCTCAGCAGGCTATAAGAGCGTCAACCAGTTGCGCATCACTGCAGCTTACATCAGCTTGTTAGACGAATGGCCTAGATTCGATCCTCATAGTGTTACTGAGAGGATTCATCTCAGCTCGACCCATAATTACTAGTGAAAAGTAAAGGATTTAACTAGAAGAGAGTTACGTGAATGCAGGCTGAAAATTGATCTGAAGATAAATATCTGAAAGTTTATAGAAATCCACAGATACAACTTTACTTTAGGTCGCGGATTTTCAATGCCCATGAAGATACTCTGGACACCTGTTCAAGTGTGGAGTTCTTCTCATTCAACGCTAACAGAAAAGACAAAACTCTTCCCTAAGCTCCCGACAGCTTCTCCAGTTTCAACAAGTAGATGCACTAGTCAGCAGTGCAGACACTCCTCGTTCTAGAATATTCATTTACTCTAACCCCACTTGGGTTAATACACGGAATCTAATACTACTATCTTAGTCAAGTCTTGCTAAAGAGCCAAGATCTAGAGTTTGTTATCACTTCCTAACCAGGAATCTTTACTCCAAGGCGTGAAATGCGTTCAAATTTAGTTACTTTAAAGGAACGTTCAAAATACATTGATTCCGTTCATGAAGAAGCGAACTCAAAGTTTTAGACAATTTTATTAAATTGCAACCTACCTCTTCCTATAGGTATACCACAATCGAAAGTAAGTAAATGGACAAATATTTACCGATGTTTTATACTAGGTTTCTCTCACTCGCTGTATTAAACGCTCCAGTTGCATATCTTGCAGTTGCTCTTTACTCCATAACGTAAATAGCACTTTTTTAAAACAAAAAAGAACTTTAAACAACGGGGTAAGTGCGCTCGCTAGCTGTGCGCCTAGTCGAGCAATTCACCAGTTCAAGCCCCGCTGCTGGTCAAACGCAGTCCAGGTGACAAGTGTATGTTAGAAAGTAAGTGTATGTCAAAATAAAGAGTAAGAAATGATTTCTAGTTCGTTTTCTCTATCGAATTGCAAGTAAATGAAGTTCTTTTAATTCTCTAAGTAAAACGAAGTTAAAAAAATATTTTTTTGTTTCTTTTTATCACTTAACCTACACAAAAGAAAGAAAAAGTCATGTTGTCCTCTTTCAGAACTGATTGCCACACAATTTCATTGCTATAATTACTTCAAATCTATTTTCAAAATGGCTGCGTCAATGGTAAATGATATAACTATGGAAATCAGTATAACAATGTAGAAACATATCCTTTAGAGCAATTTTTCCAAAGTAACTTTTGTAGATTTTTGGAAAATGTATTGATTGAGGTTGCCATGGAGAAGGTAGAATGCAGTTCTGGTACAATCTCGGTGTAGCAACAGGAGAAATGCCAGCAATGATGGCCTCTATAGAAGGTGCAATCACGGCTCGAGAAACAGAAGGAAACTTAAAAAAAAACACACACAAAAAAGCATGCGTGCCAGAGCTGAAATGAGTCACGGGACCTGTTCTAGTGTGCATGGTGTTGGACTGATGGGTAAACCAAGTAGCAGCCATTGGGCTTTATTGGGTTCCCAATAAGGCTTAAATTAAAAGAATAGACGAAAGTTTCAAAATGTATTATTTTCTGCATGTATTATATCTGTAGCTTTAATAGTAATATTCTTTCGTCATGCTCTTGCACTAGTTCAGAGGTAAATGGGTGAAGCATTTATGTTTTATAGAAGATGGAAAGTAAGTTTCGTTGTCACTTTTAGGCCCTTTTGGCATTTTGGTGGCCCTTCTCCTTTTATATCCCTTTTCACACGAAGCCACCATAGTCGCGCCTTTAACTGTGCCACCAGTTCGAGAATGGAGCTGGAAGAAGCTGTTACTGTTGTTTTTTTCTGTTATTACGTTTACGTAAACGTCGAAAGTGAAGAAAAATAAAATTTTGGGTGCATCCATTATTACAAGACCGACCAACGAAAGAAATATTCTACACGATTCTATACACTGTACAATAATCTGCGACCGAATTCGAATAATATTTTTTTAATTTCACTCTGATGAGCATTGCTAATTTGATGAGACGAACAATTTATAACAGACGAACTGACTGGTGTAGATACGAGTAAAACATAGCAGGTTGACTTCAAATATGACACTGATACATGAACAATGACTATGTTTCTGGACTTGAACTTATGACCATGTACATATAGACCTAAAGAAGCAATATGATAATTACTGAGGAAGTTCGATCTACATTTTCACGTGTAGATGAAAATCTCTCAGCCTGCGAGATGAAAACAACATTAGTCAGGATTATCCGCCACTGGGTTCGAACCAACGACCTCTCATGTTTCCCTGAAAAGTTACTTTCTAAAGGAACACAGATGCTACCTTCACCACTCCTCTACTTCCATCTATGAGAAAAATAAACACGCATATACATTGACGATATTGTAGTTTCGAGCAGTATGTTTAACTTGATTTTCTTTAGGCATCTATGATTCAGGCCCAGAAGGGATGCGGGTTACGTCCTGGGTTTAAGGTACCATCCCGACATTTGTCTTGTGTTATCGTACGAAAGAACATTAGTCAGTATGATCGTGCATAATTTCATCCTTCTATGATGTCGGGAATTGAGTTCAATTAACGTTGCAAGATTTGACGACACCACGAACCATACTGAACAAAAGAAAAGTCTGCAAACTAAAAATAGTTTGTCTGCATATAAAAGTGATAGTGGAATATTGTATTGTCACGCGAGTTACGTCGCTGTGCAAAATTTCATCGTTGTATGGTCGGGAAATGAGTTAAATTAACGTCACAAGTTTTGAGGATACCACGAACCATACGGAACGAAAAAAGTCTGTAAATAAAAAAATTGTGTGTATATGAAAGTAACAATGGAATATAGTATTGTCGCCCTAGTGAGGATGTGTAAAAGGGCAAGTGTTTGATTCCTCTATCGTTTTCTGTACATTCTCCTTCACTTTCACTTTTATTGGCGAAGTTTAAAACCTGTTGTAATTGTTTAACGATTTATATCTATGAAATCTCCTCGTAGCTTCATGTCTTTATAAAGTCATCTAAGTCAATGGTATTAGTTTCAGCTGAACTGCATGGCTGTAATACAAAAATAATAAAAAAATATTATCCAAAGAATACATATTCTACCATCTATAGACTGAAGAGCGTGCTTTGGCTTTCAAGTTAACACCCGTCTTAGAATACACTACTTCCGGAGCCGTAGATACAGAAAATCAGTAATTTTAAATTAGGAACAACTTATCACAAAATGCGATCAAATTAAATAAATTTTAACATTAAGTATATTTTCTGTAGCCCAGTTTTTGTGTATTCACGCATTAACCACTTTGAAATGTGTTAATATAGCATGTACGTATAGCTAATATTCCTTTCAAGGAGAAAGTTACTTTCAAAATCACACATATCGATAAAATATGGAACACTATTTACATTGATAAAAAAATGATCATACGTAAAACCGCAGAACATGGTACAATTTTGTCACATTTGGTAAAGTGCATCACAGTTTAAAATTGTCTGCAGATAGTAACAACGGATTCGTGTACACGGATATTCGATAGATTCAACACAAACTATATCGAATGTACCACCGTACACTACAATTGAAGTAAAACACTAACATTTAATATAAGAATAACATGCTTAAGTGAAGAAAAATAACTAACAAACTGAAAATTGGTAGATATGTTTTGTGAATGAGTAACGTAACGTACGAAAACCGCACAAAATCTCACTTCAGGAACTTCCCGCCATCTTCGAAAATGCACCGCATGTGAAATTTTCCTTATTGATTCTGTAGCGTGTTATCTAAAGGTGATAAGACATGTGGTTTTCGCAGTATTATTGACCAGGGTTTCAGCTAACAATCTAACTCATCGTGTTATATTTGGACATTTATAAGTTTCAGTTAACGACAAACTCCAAATTTACTAACGCCCGGTTTCACCGATCTTCCTTAAATTTCGGTTAAGGGCGCGTTGGTTAACGCTTACATAAATATTTAATCGTCCCTTAAGTTTTTCCATTACATCAACATTTAATGCTACGATTTAAGGATCCCGTAACAAACCAAACGTTAAAGCATTGGTATTCCTGAATGTGTAATTTCTCATACATGCTGTTCTATTTTCAAGAATTGAGATTGGTTGATCCTCGAGGTTGGCCACAAATAAATTACAATCACAATACGTTGAGTAGAAAGTAAACAAATTCCGCCTAATTTCCTGCGTTTATAGTATTTGTTGTACTGTACTCAGAGCGCCTACAAATTAATGTGATGTATTAAAATGAATGCTTAGAATTCAAATCAAATGTAGTACCTTAGAACGCATAAATGTTTCTTATATATCTCGCCTGATTGCCGGAAACTAAGTGTCAGTGTGGGGTGTCCGTACCTGTAATGGACCAGTCACCAGTGGTTGACCAATAAGGAAAACAGACTGTAATAATAGAGTTTATATCAGATACAGAAGTAAACAAAAATACGTTTTATACTTCCGTAACGTTTAATAGTGTAGTCCCCAAACGCTGTGCAATCAGAAAACGCATTGTCACCCCCAAAATCACTTAAATGTATAAAGTGAATCTGGAAGAGAGCAGAGCGGACAATACAAGGACTGAGCTACAACTAATACATGATATACTTGCATATGTACTAGAAGATACCGTACAGTGAAGTAATTATTTTATCCCAAAGTTGTTCAAGGAACACTCTACAGTAAATGGAATGAATGATTTAGACTGGAACAATCGTCGTTCACAATTGGCTATTTACAACTGGTCACCTACTGGTGCAACTTCATCTTCAGCAATAAATTTTTGTCTTGTCAAATGAAACAAATTCGAGCTGCTTTTTCCTTGACTTTTTCTGCACTGTTAGGCCTTGTTTTGTAGACAAAGTAACTATTTTTTATATATTTTTATATAAACGTCAGTTCTTGTTTACACTGGAAAATTTCCTTATTTGGTCAACCATTGGTACGATCACCTTATATATTTTCGACACGCTGCAAATGGAAACAGATGAGGCTATAAGCATTCATCGAATATGTTGATACAAATTGCTTTAATTCTTTCTGTTAATTCTTTTCATTAGCAGAGATTGGATTGTCGCAGTGAAAGACACAAAAACATTGAGTCCCATATATTTAAAATCATATATGTGATAAGAAGAACGAAAACAAGAATACTTTTAGTACACAAAAGAAACATTAACTGCAACTTGAATTATGCTTCGGACTGATCTCAGCCATATTGTCCTCCGAACTAACTTCTAAACAAAAGACGATCATACTGCGAGACAAGAATATATATTAGCAGTAATGCTGCCCTTCATATACTTCTAACATTTGACACTAGATGTCACCAACAACAAGATCAATTTATTCTTTTCGCCTGAACACTTTCCCTTCGTAGCTTGCCTATTTACGTAGTTAATTAAGTAATTCTTTATATTAGCTACTTCTGTTATGTGGCTGGTGAATATACTTCCAATGTAATTATTTTGAATGCATCTAATGCAGAGAATGATAAAGAATCAAGTGGGAAGGGCATGAATGCAAGGACACTTTTTCAAGGGCGCATGTGTGTTGGTGCACTCACATCACTCTTTAATTTTACATCAAATTCTTCTGCATTGTACGGAACAGAAATAATGAAAATAACTACATTGGAATTGCGTGATTCAATGCCATATAACATAAGTAACTTATAGAAAGAATTACAGTTAATTGC
>JAGDQP010031616.1:0-21837 GCA_022664845.1 Lepisma saccharinum
TCAACACTCACATCCGAAGGACCTATTGAATTTGTTATTCCTGGGGATACTTCAGAGTATATTGATCCTTCGCACCTTTACTTGTATGTCAAATGTAAAGTAGTAAGGGCAAATGGGGATAATTTACAAGTAGCTGCAGCTGGACCGCCACCCGTTGCAGCTGATATTGTTGGACCTGTGAATAATTTTCTACATGCCATGTTTTCACAAGTCGATGTTTACTTGAATGATAAAATCATTTCATCTTCGAATGGAACCTATCCCTACCGTTCCTATTTTGAAACAAGTCTCAACTACGGGGAAGATGCTACCAATACTCATTTGAAAACGGGTTTATGGTATAAGGATACGGCGGGACAGTTTAATACGTTAACAAACGACAATGTTGGATTTCAAAAACGTAGTGCAATGATTGCAGGTAGTGCATCTATTGAAATGCTTGGTCGTGTTTACACTGATGTTACAACCCTTAATCGTATTCTTCCCAATAAAGTTAATATGCGAGTTAAACTCAGTCGTAGTAAAGATGCATTCTGTCTTATGGCAGGACAACAATCTGATTTCAAAGTTCATTTGGAGGAAGTTATACTGTATGTACGTCGTTTGGAAATATCTGCTGATGTGTCTCTTCAATTAAATCAATATATGCTTCAGGATACTGCTAAACTTCCATTGACACGTGTAGAAACACGTGTTCATACCATTCCTCAAAATGTATCTAGTTTCAATTTGGACAATTTATTTTTAGGAAAAGTACCTAAAGGTCTTGTTATTGGATTTGTTTCAAATACTGCCTTTAATGGACAATACAATGAAAATCCTTTCCAATTTCAACATTTTAATCTCAACAAACTTCAAGTGCAGGTTGGTTCTAAATTTTATCCACCTACTCCCTTGACTTCTGAGTTTGCAAACAATTTGTTTATTCCGAGTTACCATACTTTAATTTCCGGAACTGGTATATTTCATCAAAATGCAGGGCATACCATTTCACCTGAAGAATATCCTAATGGCTATACGCTGTATGCTTTTATTTTGTCGCCTACTAATACATTAGACCATTCTACATGGGATGTCGTCAAAGATTCACCTGTAAATATTAAAATGGGGTTCAGCCAAAATCTTGAACATTCCATTACTTGTGTGGTGTATGCACAATTTGATTCATTAATTCAGATAGATAAAGACCGAAACGTTTATACGGATAATATGGTATAATTGATCAATTCGGCGTTGAATATCATAAATTTTGTGTCGTTATTATTATTATTACTTAAGTAGTTGGCACTCTGTCTCAAAATATGTATATAAGGTGAAAGTAAATTCCTGTTTACATCAGTGTAATAACAACAGTATGAGGGCAATCATCCACTTTTTAGCGTTTGATCAAGCTGGTGACGATGACCTTATCGTCAAGGAGTTGGCCGTTGTCAATCCTGATTTCAATACCGCACATACTTGGATTTTTAAACAACCCTTTAGCAGTGAAGACTTACCACTAACACTTCAATTGGACAACGAGTACCTGTCCACAAACATCTATGGATTACAATGGTCAGAAGGCGGCGTAGCATACGACAATTTGCAGCAAGTCCTTGTAAACTATAGAAAACATATTGATGTTCTCTACGTTCATGGTCGCCACAGACAACAGTTTTTGGAACGACTCCTGGGACGAAGTGTATTAAATCTAGAACATTTGAACTGTCCAAAATCAAATAAATTACTTTTTCCTGCAAGTCATTGTGGTCATTACCAACATCAGTTCCATACGTTCCGATGTGCATTTTATGAAGCGCAATGTTATAATAAATTTCTCACCTACCATGATTTGTCACGATATGTAAGTCATGAACCAAAAAGCATATATAATCCAGCCCCCATTACTCCAAGTTCCAGTGTACTTGAATATGATGATGTAGACTGTAATTCAAAGTGACTATGTGGAGCGATCAAATGTTAAGTGTTGTGTTGCATGACTGTGTTACAAGTTCCATATTGACTGGCATATATGCATTAAATCACTTACCTGTAATAGTGAAGGCACCTGCTGCAATAATCATTAATTTAAGTCCGTCATATCAGCAAGGAACACACTGGACATGTATCTACATTAATAAAAATCGTCGGGCCTTTTATTTTGATAGTCTCGGCCGCAATCCACCAAAACCAATAGTACAATTTCTTCAACGTAATTCTTCAATTTATCATGTAAATAAAGTTCAATACCAAGCTGACAATTCCGTTCTATGTGGTTTATTCTGTATCATATATATTTATTATAAAGTTAGAAATGTAAATATCTTTTCAAAAACCAACTTACAACGAAATGATCAACTGGTACTGAACTTGGTCAACAAAATGTTGAAAGCAAATAAAAAATGTAAATAGTTTTTTTTAAATATTTATCATATGTAACTTTTTAAAGAACAATTGTATAATCCCTGTAGTAGAGTAGTTTAGATGTAATAAAAACCTTTTACCTCTTAATCGTTTGAATTTCATT
Organism: Lepisma saccharinum; assembly: GCA_022664845.1. Lineage (NCBI taxonomy): Eukaryota > Metazoa > Arthropoda > Insecta > Zygentoma > Lepismatidae > Lepisma > Lepisma saccharinum. Next base: position 2,507 of record JAGDQP010031616.1, read on the forward strand.
TCATAAAATAAAAAAATACACATTCTGGTACAATAGATTCATTATCTTTTCAAGTTACAATTTCATTGTGGATATTCCGTCAACAACTTTTAATGTTTGAAGTTTTAGCCAGTATTGTAACTGTATGCAATTCCGCAAAACACATGCATATTCTTTCACCGGTTCATGATATGTACATTTTAAAATGTCCACTTTGAAATTCAGTGCACGTAAGGCAGGACATCCTTGGTCTTCTAAATTTACAATATTTTTCAGTTGAAATACTTTTTCCAACAACACCATCTTTTCACGACCCTTACAATAAAAGATGGATCCCATATCACAACATTGTGACAATATATGGCGAATGTGGGATACACTATATCCATTGGCCGTATTCCACTGTAACCCATGCAAATGATGTGTGAGCCAATTTACTTGTGTTTGATATGCAGCAGCTAAATCACAACGTTCGCAAGGTAATTTCAAAAGACTATGAAATATCAAGGTGGCATCACATGCAACTAAACAAAATTCTCTAATGTATTCCTTAGGGGAAATCTTAAACCCTTGAAAGTAAATGATGTACTGTCTTGCACTAAGTACGCGTGAACTAGTCAGTTTTGTTTTGTTTTACAATTACAGGTATAATTTGTGCAATGCATTCAGGGTCTCGAATAAATTGACAAATAACATTAAACAAGGTAGTTTTCAAAATATGTGAATGACCCTGTTGTACAAAAAGTTCATAATAGTCTTTGAAAAGTTCTGGATCGTTCAAATGACTTTGAATATAGTTTGCAATAACAAATCCGGTATTCCAAACGTACATGCAATTATTGGGTTGATGTAAATTACACTCAGCGCATTCAATAGGATTATTTTGTAAATAAGTACTTACGGTGTTCAACACACACTTGTCCAAAATATATTCACCAATACAGTATGTACACTGAGCCATAATATCCACTAAAGAAAACACAATGTCCACTACACAGTTCCAGTAAATAAAATGGTCCACTACACAGTTCCAATAACTATAAGTCCAATAATTATAGTTCCAATGAATATAATGTCCACTACACAGTTCAATGTCACTTCACAAACACTGTCTCTAAGCAATATGGCGACGAGTGGCAATCTTTTTCCAGCAATGCTTCTTTCAACTTCGAAACACAAGTTTTCATCAAGTGCTGTAATGCCCAATCCAAATTTTTTGCAAGGTTCACACCATCAGGATGAGATTCCAAGTACACAGCAAACAACTTCTGTTGAGTTTCCGGATTCTTCAAAATATCTGCTGCTTTGTTGTTTAACGATGATTGTGTTTCCTCCCAGGGAACTGGAATAAACGAAAATCCATCCATACCCATGCAAGCATGATCACGTTGACTACCTTTTCCCTTAAAACATCCCCAGCATATAAGATGGTTGCCGGGAGTCCAATCGTTAATAGCACGCCAAATGCATGCTTCGTCGATCCATCGGGAAGTACACTTACACGATGAAATAGTAGGTTTCACAGAGGCCTCGATTTCCTCTGCAGCTGTAACTAAGGTACTCTCGTCAATCTCTGCAAATGATGCCATGGCTATCTTCTCACAAACTGACTTCCTTTCACTTCAATTGCTATCACAATATAACCCTTCAACCAATCATGTATGTTCACCATAAAAAACAAACTCATTGGATTACTACACGCAACATTCTTGCGCATTTTCCTTTCATTCGTTTCTCATGCGCATGAGCTTTAGTCCTAGAATGTCGTTTAATCAAATAATTTTGTTCGTTAATGCCATTGTAGTATGCACTTTTATTCATCAATTATTATTATTCATATAATGTTATATTAATTTTCATATATACTCCATTTCCTTGTACTAACAAAAAACTAATAAGAGGTACCTAGATCTTCGTAATATTCACAAGTACTTCAAGTTTCTTGCATTGATATCAGTGATCAACAATAATAATTTTATTTAAAAAAATCATCTCTACCCTTTCTGCTTCTTTTCTTCAACCAAATTGGCGTTGAGCCCTATGCGATGACTTCATTATATCTTCTTGTGGTCGGATTTTCTTCCTAATTTCTTTATGTTTTCATCATCAACAGAAAAGGCAAAAGCCTTCAGGGGAAGTACGATTCTCTGTTCCAAGCCAGGGAAAGGGGCAAGAAACAAAGGTCAAGGGTTAAATTGAATTTTAGTTTTTAATTAGTGAGCTGTCAATCCACGGAGTGAATTTGTGTGTCGTCTATAGAATTCATGCAATAAGAACGTGTTTAATTAATACGTAATTAAATCATGGAGTGAATTTGCGTGTTGATACTACTTCGCGTACTTTCTTGGCGGAAGTTGGAGAATTAAGTTTTGCCGATTATCTGTTTCTGGACCAAATGTGTAAGGGACGAACTGCCTTGTGGACAAAAAGTGGACGAAAAAATACATTTGACCAATGCCTTCCACATAGTATCAAAACGCAAATCTGAGATCAATTTCTATTTATCTCCTTTTCATTTGAAAAGAAAAATACGGTATATTTAAGTTGTAGCCATACCAGGTTTACAGTCTTTAGTGCAAACATATCAGAAACGAAGGTTGTATTCTTAAAAGATTAAAAGTGGCCATATAAATAAAGGTATCTGAACCAAATATTTTCTTCAAGTTCACCCTATTTCCGGAGAGAGTGACTTAAGGTTAATGTAAAGCAACGATCTCCAACAAAAGATGGCAACACTATCTCCGTATATGTCTAATGTATTTTTATCGTTGCACAAAAATTTCAATGCTGCCCCTACAAGCTCAAGGCTAGAGAGTTGAAACTTTGAAGGCAGAAAGTTCATAACCAATCCACGAGTTCGAGCAACGCCGATTTTTTTATTTTCATTTTTCTTCATTGCTGAAATCACTTGATTGTTGCTGCGAATATCAAAACCTATAACAATGAAGCTCTTTCAACAATGGACAAAAAAAGAAAATAAAAAATCGGCATTGATTGAACTCTTGAATTGCTTATGAACTTTCTTCCCTGAAAGTTAGAACTCCCTGGACTTGAATTTGTAGGAGCAGCATTGGAATTTCGTGCAACGATAAAAATACATTAATACGGAGGTAGTGCTGCCATCTTTTGTTGGTAATCGTTGTTTTACATTAGCCGTAATATATCCTGTACAAGTTTGCAATTTTTAACAGCGATCGTGTCTAACAGAAAGAAAACATTACATCATACAAATATTCCTTTTAGTTTCATATATCAACAAATGCGTTATGTTAGTTACTGTGGTAAAAACAAAGCATGACGGAATGAACAGAATTATGTAACTGCAAGGACTTACGAGGAAGTTGACAAAACATGTGATAAGGCATTTAAAGGCAGTTTTCCTGAAACTGGTTGCCTGGTAAAAATAAACGGGTTCCAATAATTCCGTTTAAACGTAACATACTAGGTAAGCTCACATTATATGTTAGGTGATTTCATATTAATGTTTATACGACGACTAATGTTTATATCCTTCTCTGCACTAATAGACAAAAAAGACAAGAAAATGCAAATAGGAAAAGCATTACAAACGTTAAAGGCACGACAAGACGTTGAATTAGAAAACTGGGACCCTTTCAAAACCCCTACACAGCAGAGATGAAACGTGTCACCAGGTCAATTGCGTCACTCGGGTAGTTTTGGACCGGGTTTATGCTTCAGACCCGCCCTGACCCGTTGCATTTTAACAATGTTTCTTTCAGGGGTGACTATGACCGGATGTTTTACCCCAGAGCACGAAAAATACGGCGCCGAAAATTCTCAGTTCGTTATAGTTACCAGGCCGGGTCTTCAAAAGTGTCCCGGTTTATTACCACTTTCCTTTTCCATGTTACGCTAAAGCGGAGAGTCCTGCAATGCAACCAGATCTTTCTTACAGCTTCCCTATTATCACCTCCAACTCTTGCTTCACTTATTTCCTCCTTCGTTACTCTACCGACTGACTCCACATGAGCTCAAATCCTTTAGGGTCAATTATTCTATTCTTGTTTGCGTTGGTTGAACACTGAAAGACTACATTTTAGTAACACGGCACCGTTAAAAGCTTTACCATCAACAATCAACCTCAAAACTCACCACATTAACTAATCCTGTTCATACCAGGTAGCGCTAAACCACACAACAATATTCAATATTCGTATGACAAGTGAGACCACATGATTCAGAAAAGAAAACTATTCGTTCAAAAGCAGTGGAGTTACCACATTTCATGTTCCCCTGTATCTCACAAAATCATGCTAAGTTTCGAATTCAGAGCACCAGTTACAGCATATATTGACAGGACATCCGGAAAGTATAGAGGTCAAAGGATTATGTATTACAATTCAGAATAAAGGTACGCTAAACCCCCTGGAAAGAATGGTTTCTGACGTAAGAATATTTAACTGAACAACTTTTGAAACTACCAGTTGCTCTTAATGTAGAGTAATACATTCTACTTCGCACCCAAGAAATGGTTCCACTTGGTGTTTAGAATCGCCGATCACTCAGCTCATTCTTCACTAAAGGGGATTAAAAAAAAAGCCACAGGATTCGAGATTTGGGAGGATCGCGGGTGTGATCTCCGAAAAGTTTTACGGATGGTGTGCAGTCAGTCATAGTGCACCAACATGAATGTACACGGACTTGCGGCAAGCTAGCTTCCCTGGATTGTTATGAACTTCTACGGTCATCTATGGCAACAGTTCCTCACACGTAATTTTGAGAAGAAAGTTGCAATAATTTCGGATCATTTCACTTTGACAGGCGAAGTATCATCTATTAAGATCAATTTGTGCTTAATACGTCATCAAAATGGTAGATCCAGATATCCCGTGACAATGGAAGACCGTTCTCGAAATCACTCCCTTGCTTCTCCACCTTTACAAGTCATGGGGCTCCAAGAAACTTCCTTACTCGTACAAACGCGTGCAAAATGTTGATACTGCCGGTGATTCAAACTCCAGAGTTCCAGTTAGTCTATATATTTCGAGTTTCTTCTCTCATCTTTTCCAGCAATATCCATGTTTACTTCAGTCACTGGAGTCGGTCTGTCACTCGCTTAACAATCTGCAAGAAACCTGATTCCTAACTAAACTTCGTAAATCAACGAGAACATGGTGAACAGGTGAATTAAATATGCCAAAAGTTTTTCTAAAGCCTTACAAAGTGATGTACTCTTGATGCTGTCTCAAAATAAACATCGTATTTTGCATGGTTACAAAGCAACGCTGTCGAAGATTTTCTGTGAAACGAATACAGAATGATCCAAAATGACGGAATTCGGAAGTGACACTAAACTTCAGCTGACCTTGCACCACACGATCGTATCCCGAAATTTTCATTGCACCTCTCGTATCGTAGAGCTTTCACGGATCAATTTCTGTGGATACTCTCCTTTTCAAGTTTATGTTTATTATTCAAATGGAATACAGGCAAATTTAGTCAGTTTATAACACATAACCCACACAAAGTTACGTCGCCATCTTAATGGAGAATGGAACTCTGGTCTCCCGTCAGGGTACTATACCAATTAAGCTAGAACGCAACATGACCAAATACTGTGAATAGATGTGCTCTTCCGGCCTCAGGTGCTGTGAAACCAGTGTGGAAACTTTTATTTTATTTGAAACGATAACTTTCGTTTAAACAAACACCTTCTGTGTGTGGATACCAAGTGAAAGTGTATCATAGTTTGTGTTGGTCCAGCTACAACCAGTATAGTAGGTACCATATGTACAAATTTGGACCGTGCTATATGTTGGCTTAGTCGGTAAGACACCCAACCGAACATCCGCAAATCGGAGTTCGATTCACCGCTCAGATGTCGACGAATTTCTCTGATTTTTTTTACCTTGTATCCACACGTAAGCTTATGTAACAACCATTACCACTTAGGTTACAGTCAAGTATTTCCATATCGCAACTAGGAGTTTAAGAAATGCTCAGAAATTTTAATGTTCTATCTGGTGTCTAGATAACACGACACAAACAACAGCTGTCTGAATATAACTGAAGTAGTTCGTAACGTTTTTCAAACAATTCGTGAGTTAATATTTCACTAATCTGCATTGCAAATTTACAAATTTACATTTGAACACATCATGTAAACCTGAAATGTCGGGAAAATTAATATAGTGCGCCCTGAAGAAAAGCTGATCTTTATGCATTTAAACCGATACTGAAGATGATTGAAGTTCATGGACGAATCATCATCATGTAGATACCAACACCACGGAATGGAGGTTAGAATATCTCGTCAATGAACTGCACACGCTTCTGCTGTTCTTCTTTTAAGTTTCAAGGTGAATCAAAAGTACGGACTTGAACAAAAGTAGTAATGACCAACTGACAAAAGACAAGTATTACTAACACTACTACTAGTCAACCGAACTATACTGCGAATACTACTTGTACCCACTTTCAAAACAAACTAACAATATGTCTCAATATTCCATACTTACCCTCAAATTCTGAAAGATCCGAAAATTTGACGCCACCACTGAAAAGCACAGAACAAAATAAGCTTCTATGAGGAGCAGACGAAGAACATAAACACATAAAAGAGAAGATAACAGATATGTTCAACAATACGTGCTGTTGATTCACTACTCTTTAAAATCTACTTAACATGCTATTAATATAAGCGCGTGCAATCAATTCTCGACTCTTTTAACATGCACCCTTAAGACTATTTCCATCATTTTATTTCTTCAAGATAATCCAGATACTTCACATGTCAGACAAAACTTCAATCAAGCAATTTGTTAATAATACATTTTAAGAAAATATGTAGCAATTAATATCAATATTTTCCTTCCCAAATTATCACGCTCTGTTTAAATTAACCACGACTCAAACTAATTAATTATTGGCATCATCTACTGAAAAAAAAAGCAACAGTCAGACATCATGAAAGATTTCTATTTTACAAGTTCTACCTGAAGGAAGTCACTAATGATACGTATTTTATTCTTACTAGCTTAAATATAAAATAAATACATAAATCTGTGCATATTCTTTGAACTTAAGTTATTTACAAATGTGTATGCTCAAGATGTGAAATTGGCTTTAGTAAATACTAAAAACAGTGTATCTACCCTCAAAATTCATAGTAAGCGGCTGACCCGGTAAAAATGTCAGAAAATTGCATGATGTGGTAATAAGTAGATATTTTAACTGTTCCGTTAGGTATTAACACCGTTGTTGCTCGACTCCTGTAACTTTTCGTACGTACACTATTTTACCCAAAAGAACATTTTTGTGAATCTTTCTGTACTTTCAGATGGAAGTAAATGCTAGGCGGAATTCGGAATCTTCACTATTTACAAGGAAACGCCACCGCCATCTGGACTGCAATTTTTCCACATTTCTCATCGCATTTCCCGTCTTAATATTACTTTATTATTATGAATTTAGGTAACAAAGCCTTTGAAGCGAATCACTAACAAGTTTGGCTTAGCGTAGTAGGCAAACTTTTTTTTTTCTTTTTTTAATCTCACTCCTTAGATTGGTCAATTTTTAAGTGGTATACTGGAAATGTAGGGTTGCTTATTCATTTAAAAAATCTATTGATTCAGCATTTATAACTTAGGAAATTACTTCCCAGGCCAGAGCGCTGGAGACTTCTCTTCAGTGCTCCCATGCTTGGCACTCTGAGGTACATCCTGTGTGCTATCAAATTGAGTACCAGAGTATACCTGCCTTTCATTCTATTTCTACCATGTGTCTGAAAACATTTTGATAAGCGCCCCTCAAAATTTTGGCCCTACATAAAAACAAAGCGCTTATATTTGAGAAAAAAACTAACTCACTCGGTGGGATTATCTGTGTTCTAGAAACACGAAAAAGAAACCCGCTGATAATACAGGAAATCACAGAAGACTCCCCTACGAACCTCCAAATTTCCCAGACCAGCTTTTCTCCTCGCTTGGAGCTCACTAAAAAGCTCTAAATGTAGTGTGAATGTGTTGTTTTTGCACCCCTGTATCTTTGGATGGGAAGTAAAGGCGCTTGAGCATGGAATTGACTCCCCCAACTTACTTTGTGCCTTACAACAAGGATAAGTGGAATTACCTCCACATCCCCCATGGGCGGAGCATGCACATCGTACAGGAGATACATTTACCTTTTTACTCTACGGCTCGTAGTCTTTACTCTTGTGTATTAAACAGTTCTACGCGAATACTATAAAAACAATTTTATGGCAGTACAGAAGCATTTATTAACTAAAGATAAAAAAAAAACTAAAAACAAATTGAAAATTTACACAGAGTATATATTTTTATTAACGTCCTAAAAGGGCCTGTGAACTGTAAGTAGGAACTTAGTGTCCCGAACTATTCCATTCAAATTGACTCCCACTAGATCTGAACCCGGGATCACGTGCAAAGAAAAGTAAGCGTGTTAATCAGTCTCAAAACCAAGGGCCCAAGGAACCGATGATTACTGAGTTAGATAGCAAATGCTTTCCTGTTAAACCTTACTACATATAAGATAAATTAAATTTCAAGCAGAGGTTTGAATTCGTCCAAAACGCTTCCACACGCTTTTTCTATGTAGTTTACTTATGAAACCTTCCAAAAATTGCCATCCAAATTTATTCGCCTTTGTTGACCATTTGCTTTTATTCTTCTAACTAAAAATTAATGACAGACCAAACTACAGGTTACTATAAAGACAGTTGTTTTTACAATAATATATCGAAGCAATGTTTAGTAAGGACAAGTCAATAGACACCTAAGTTATTGGTCCTATTTAAAATAAAAGAGAAAATTTAACTTGAAACAATGCGATTCATAATATCTGTACCGGAGATTTTGGCCAAAACGCAGTTAATTCAGTTTTGTACAGTATTCTGAAGGTCTCACATAATGGTTGCATGATTCTTGTTGTAAATATGTTACATAATGTAAAAAGTATTACGAAGTTTACCCATTTAGTATCTAGTACTCCCCCCCCCCCGCGAAAACTAGGATTTGTGACTAGCTCTCAGGTACAGATACAACTTTTCTCTTTCTGTTGCGCTGACCCAGCCCCCGTAGTGTAGTCTAGTGAGAATCAGAGAAAAAGAGAGAAAAAAAAGTTGTATTTGTATCTGAGAGCGAGTCACAAATCCTAGTTTTCGAGGGGGGGGGGAGGTACTAGATACTAAATGGGTAAACTACGTAATACTTTTTACATTATGTAACATATTTACAACAAGTATCATGCAACTTGCAAAATCACACTCCATGGACACGGTGTCAAATGCCCCTTTATTTTACACTCTTGAATTTGCTGACAATTACGGATAGGGGCGTACGTAGAGGGGATCCAGACCCCCTCCCGAAATTCATAATTTTGTGAGATTAGTATCATTTTTTGGAGTGTGCTTTTGAAGTTTGTCCTGATGTGTCTTTTGTCTTGTGAGCCTATTGTGATTCTCTCTTCTATTTTACTAACTTTGCACAAAACCCTCACTTACATTTGTGAAGACAAATACTGGCCTATATTTGCCAACTATTTATTACACGTTAGAGTGGTCTGCAGTCTTTGTCAGCACTGTCAGGTATGTGTACTAAATGCATGTTCGAAGCGAATCTGCGGGAGGCATTGCAGCGGCTGTCTCCCCCTTGCTCTTTAACGCCCTCTAGCGGACAAACGCGTCCTTACACGGTCGCATTACTTTCCAGGCACTATCAGCATTGGGGTACGAATATATATACGAAGTCTTATAAAAAAAATCCTGTTCGAACCGAAATACTTCCCTTGTAAGTGTCATTTTATGACAATTACATTTTAACAAAAATACCAATATATGTTGTTCGACTTAAAACATATATAAGAATCAAAGTCCAAACACACTGTTTAGTCCTCCTATTGGGTGTTTATAAATGGTGAGACGTAATGTTTTATATGGACATAACATTTTAAACTTTCTTTTCTCGTAAGTAGGAAAACAGCACTTCAAGCTAAGTAATACATAACACTCTTGCTTTGTGAGAACGGACTCGGGGCTAATACACTGTTGGTGTTGACCGAGCATCGCGAGAACAATTGGGGAGCTACTTCAATAAAGAAGCAACGGGCTCGCCACGAAAATAAGAAAAACGGGTAATGGGGAGCTGACAAACGCAACATCTAACTAAAAAAGGGGGCTGTAGCGTTGTGAACTTAAATTACTGTATTAGTCATAGTTTGCGAAGTTGAAGTTCATTTAAAGACCATTAGGCAAATCTTGTCTCAGGCCGAATAGATGAGAGAATCGGTGGAATGAAGAAAGTGAGAGAATCCTGAGAAAACGAACGCACTAGAAGTGAATAACACAAAATTTGCCATTTTGAAAATTTGGAAGCTCAAGTGGCACCTGAAGAATTTTCAGAAAAATACTTTTGCAGGCTTACTCAGGAAGACTACATTCATTTTATTTTCGCTATTAGAATCCAATCGCATAACTCGTTCAACCCTATTAGATAAACTATTAATGTTTAACTTGCAAACCTTTTAAGACTCAACCATGGAGCAAATCACATGAAATAAACTGAATACTGCTGCATACCAGTATACAATGCGATGTGTTGACATTCCAGTAATGGCAAGTAAGTATTAATAACGCAAAGTGTTCCAAGTAATATTTCAGTTAATGCAGAAAACCAGTTTGTTTTAGCAAATTAACACGAACAAAGGTTAACAACAATAGACTCTAGTGTATTCTGTATTTGCACGAAGCAATACCGCTAACCTTCATATCATTGTAATGATAAACAGATCCAACCCCTACACAACTCATCACACAGGTCGTGATCATTTGTGCACTTTTGGGGTAATTTAAGAATACAAAAGAGGTGTTGAAAGACGACTTCATTGCAACATACTGCTCTAAAAATCAGCGTATTCTGTAAAAAAAAAAAAAAGTTAAAAAAAAATGCAGGACACCTCATTTCGCCGGTACAAACACAGAGGCGTAAGTGAATTTTATCAACTTTTGAGGAGGGAAAAACACAGTTCTTCCCATTGTTTTAATGGCTTTCTAGAGACAGAAATAATCTAAAAATCACATGGAAATACCGGTTTTGAACAGACCATTTAAGCCCGAGTTGTTTATATGATATTTTTTCACTGTTTATTGACCTTCAGGATCTTCTGGAAGCAAAGAATTTGGCTAACATAACAGCAAACAAAGCAATTTTAATTTTCGTAATCATTGACTTCCTTATAATATGGTCGCAATATGTATATTATGGTGTTTATATAAAGCTGCACGTAACTAAAATTTATGTACTAAAAATTAACAATTACCATTGTAAACTTTAATATTTAATGTAATAAAAGTCAACATATTTAATGAAATAAAAAATAATGGCAAACTAAAGCACATTTAAAAACAAAAAATCAAATAAAATGGCACATAAAATAATTTGATTAAACTACCAAATCAGTGTCATATCACCAAAAATAAAATAAATATAGCAAAATTAAAACATTAAATAAATAACTATAAACCAGGAAGGTAAAACGTCAGTGCGTGGACTACTTGTAAATCTGAAGCAAAAAAAAAAAATGCAAATACTTAAAATTTTATACCGGTGTGTGGCAAATGTATCAGTAATATACCGTAAAGGTTAAGTAAAAAAAAAAAAATGCTGCACGAATATAGGTATAAGCTTTTAGGGTATAAATATATAAAACTCAAAGTTCAGTCATTAATCAGTTCACAACAAAATATTATAACAAAACTAATAGTGTACAAACATTACAAACTACAATCGCAACATCCCAACTCTAAGTAAAGTAGGTAAATGCAAGTAAATATTTTTACTGCCCGCCATCTTCATATGACTTTCCCATTGATTTACATGGGAACTGTTTTACTCGCCTTATGTCTCCCAAAAGTAGAATATTTAAGTTCCGCTTTCACGAAATTTGCCTTGGTGGTTATTTTGACTCTTGTAGAGTTTTAGTTTTGAAGTTTCTTCAAATATGAGAATAATATATTATTAATAGTTTACCATATGAATCACAATACGTCACCGGGAAATTATACAGTTCTGAAAACTATTGCATTTCAATAAAACAGCACGAGTGAAAGAAAACATGAAGCACCAGGCGAAAACAGAAATTAAAAATTTCGCTTCTGAAAGACGTAAGACTTGTAAAACAATTTCCATGTAAATCAACGAAAAGATCGTACTAAGATGGCAGGGGTGATCTACACTCTTAAGTTCAATAGCAAATGTCTAGCTATATAAACATTAAATAATATTGCACAGTATGTTATTGTCAAAGTCTAAATAAAATTTAGTGCCAAAGATAAATGTATTTTAAGTTGTGTATTATTAAAAACACAATATACATAAACACACTAATACTGCGCAATCATAAAACTTTAATTTCAAATTACTTCCGTGTAAAACTAAATTTCATTAAACTTATTAGCCAAGCTACACAGTGATTTCTCCAGACTCCTTCGCCCCCTGTAGGGGTGTGACCCCCGCAATTTTTTTTTTTAAAGAATACGGTCAAAAATCGATAGAAACCGTGCAGAACTCCACTTACACCCTCCAAACTGCAAGTCCTGGCGGAATCCCTGTACGAGTAGATAAAAGGAGCACGTAATCTTTTACTTTTAACATACTGTAATACAAGTACTTAGCGCCCAAACGTCATGTACCAAATTCTCAACCTTCAGACGCCGAATCAACAATAAATTGTTTATCATAGCTTTAACAAGTAATAGCTCGCTACTTAGTTATTAGCCCAGGAGGATATTGATCTTAAATTAATCCTGAGGGAAATATTTAACTGGAGAGGTACATTTTATTCATCAGGAATGTACCGTGGGAGGGGGAGAAAATTGCTTTTTTTTAGTCTTTCGCCCCCTACTCTTTCCAAACTACCTTAACTCGTGGGACAACTCATGTACAACGATGAAGGTGGAGACAAGGGATCACATTACTGATGACTTTTGTTAGCGTAGTCCCAGTGATTCATGAGGAGTGCCGGGGAAGATTGGCTTTTTTTTTTAAGGAGCCATGTGATGTCTTTTCTTAACACGTTTTTAACTCGCTTTCTTCTCTGTCGGTACAAATTTCGCAATCGATTTTAAACTAAATTCCAATCATCCGATTTCTTTGAAATTTTGTAAATTTGCTGGTTTCCAATGACAATATAATATTCAATCATTAGATATACAACAAAATAATCCAGTTAACTGTAATTAATTAATTAAATTTAGAAGTAAATTAAGTCGAACGCCTTGATCGTTATGCAACCAAATTAACACTTCTCATGTGCATGGTAGTAGAAGCATCGGGATAAAAACGATAAATTCTTCTAAAGCAACAGAAAAGGACTTTCAGTTACTAAACGACAACTATATTGTTTCCAGTCTTCAGAAACGATGTTATTATAGCTAAGAATTTCAACTAAAGGAGTAACTTTGGAAACATTATGATTAATGGTTAGATTGTAAATCTAGAATGTTACAGTATAGTGAAGAAGACGGAACCAACAAAGAAAAAAAAAAAGAAATAATGAATTAATCTTATGAATCTGAAAATAAAAGCGTGGCTGTTCTTAGATATTATGATAAGGTAAGCAAGAGCACCCACGTTTTATTTTCCGATGCATAAGATTAATTCAATTTATTATTTTTTAGTCCATCTTTAAAAACACTTTTTACTAAATATTTTTTTAATTCGTCTTCTACAAATTGCGGATAATGGACACCAAAGGTACCTCCATTGGAATCTGCGTTCCGTGCGCATTCCAACGATGTATAATTTATGACATTCGGATAAATACGGGGGAGGACAAGGGCTGCCAAACAAGACGGTTTGTGATTTGATTTCCTCGAAATCCCTGCCTGCGTCTAAAGGCCGACCGAAGAAATCTAACGAAATGAAAAGACCAGATTTAAAATGGCCAGATAAATCAGCCATTGAAACAAAAAATCGAAATCCGTTCCTTTTTATCTGCTTTGATTGAAGCGGTAGCGTAAATTCTTTATAGAATAATGAATGCTACGCAAATAAAAAGGATCCACTAGTTTGTTTTTAGATTAAAAACAGCCACATAAATCAAGGTTACTGAACCTGATAAATCTGAAATAAGTTTATCTACCAGCTTTGTTAGGAGTCGTCGCAGCTCAGGCGGTCGGTAGCGCGTCTGACTACGAATCGGGAGGCCCGGGTTCAAATCCCGGCCAGGACACTGGAGACTTTTCTCACAGTATTCCCATCCCTGGCGCTCTGAGGTCTACTCAGCCTCCTATCAAATTGAATACCAGAGTGTCCTTGGTACTCCTGGGCACCTTGGGAAGGTAAAGGCGGTCGAGCGTGGAACTGACCACCCACCTCACTTCGTACCGTAGGTCAAGAAAATGTGGAGCGCTGCCTCCACACATCCCATGCGCTGTTCACGGCGCGTGCGTATCGCACAGAAACAAACATTGTGATAACATGGCCCCTCCAAGAACGCCAAGTGAGTGAGCCGCCAACTCTGACTACTGCGACTCTCCTACATACAGTCATGCAACTACAGGTTATGGCGCGGGTGTGGATGCTACGGTTTCTATCTTGACGGAGACATTTACCGCGTATCGGTTTAGTGTGTATTAGAAGAAAGAAGGTGAAACAAGATGACAGGAAAGCGCGTGAAGTGTTTTCAAAGAGGGAAAAACCAGAAATGACATGCGACATTTACTGTAAAAAACCCTTATCGGTTCTAACTATTATAGTTTTACCTGGTAAACCACACATGCGTGAAGGGTGGAAAAACCCAGGTAAATGTCTGTAATTATTATTTATTGAGTTGCATCCTATCTGACAAGTGTTGTTTTATACATGCATGAATTGCACATGCGTGCAGCGCTCGTTGCGCGCATGTGCAAGTCCGAAGCTTCCTCCTTGGTGCCGTTCATCCTTGTTCTAATCTGTGAAAATATAATTTATTAGTTTTGGGAGTGGGTTCTAGTTTCCTCCTGGGCACGTCAGTTACTCTCACATACTTCCTTGCTTTCATCAAACCATTCATTCATTCTTTCATTCCTTTTTTTTTTTTTTTTTTTTTTGACCCGGGATTAGAGAAGTTTGTGTTATTTGGTTTTATTTATGTTAACATCTGAAGTGGGCGTTTATGTTTGAGATGGTTTCCTATGTCATAATTTCCGAGTGAATTTACAAGTTTGTTTTGTGTGTTGTTACTGCTAATGTAGAAGTTTTGTGCGAGTTGTTTTAGATGGCACAGTAGAGACCTGCACGGGCCGAATTTTTCGGCCCGAGCCCAACCCAGCCCGAATATACCTAGGCCCGGCCCAGCCCGGGCCCGAGAAGCTTTAGAAGTTTTCGGCCCGAGCCCGGCCCGATAAGTTTTAAAAACTCTTGGCCCGAGCCCGGCCCGATAAGTTTTAAAAATTCTTGACCCGAGCCCGGCCCGGCCCGATAAGTTTTAAAAATTCATGGCCCAATCCCAGTCCGCCAGAAAAATTTTAAAAATTTTGGTTCGAGCCCCAATATATTTGTATCTGGTATAATAATAATAATATAATATAATGCATACAAGCCTATGTGAGTGTTTGAACAATGTGATGCGCTTAGATTTACTAGTCATTTTAATTTAATTCTACAGGATTGCCGTTTCAATTTATTTCTAACACAAAGGATCAAAATAATCCTTTCGCTTTGAACAGTAGGATTACTGGTAGTCGCAGATTTCTTAAATCCAGCAAAAAAGTAGCTAGTCAAAGTATACCTTTTAATTACAAAACAAATTATCAGAAATTTGACCCCACCCGCAAGACCTACATTTACACGGTATTTAACACCATATTAGACTGCAACCCTGACTTCATCCGCTATTTCTTCCTGCGGGTCGCTGAAGTGGAGAGAAGAACAAAGAGCGCGGTTTCCTTTCATTTTTATATCAAGACGACAACTCTGACTGTTCACCCCCTGGGATCCAGAGGTTGGATTGAACATATTCTGGTATTTAATACGGACCATCAGAGGAAGCTTCAATACGCATACTGTCTTTTGTTATTTATTGAGACAAGGGCATGCATGTGACTGCCGACTGGGGTCAACACCCCAGTGAACAACTAATCCTTTATAGCGAAAGTGGAGCCGCTAAGCAACACCAACTGTAAATATTGCATTGTTTGTAATACCTTTCACTCCACGTGGCGTGCACAGAGGCTTGAACGTTTGGCTTTATTCCAATTATCGTTTAACGAAAGTCAATAATTATTGAACTGCTTTAAAGAAGTGCAATTAATCGGCCCGAGCCCGGCCCGACCTGAAGAGAAAGCAGTGTGGGCCCGCCCAAGCCCGGCCCGGCCAAAAGCAATAGTGGAGCTGGCCCGCCCAAGCCCGGCCCGCGGGCCGGGTCGGGCTGCGGGCCTAGCCCGGCCCGTGCAGGTCTCTATGGCACAGGGGATAGCTTTACCTTTTATACCAGCTTTGTTAAGGCGCTAGCCAGCATTACCCGACAGATAAAGTAAACTGAAAGAGTGCCAAACATTGTTTGGATCCACTAATAACAAACAAGCCATGTGTGAAAGAGTTTTCAAACCTCAACCTTCAACAGAAGGAACAGAAGTACCGAGTGGCACTGGCGAACATCGAGAAGTAATATATCAAAACCGGGATGGAAATTGCATAGCATTTCGGAGCCACATGCTGTCGAAAGGCTGGGAAAATGAACTTCAGAGCTTCATATTCCTAATATCTCGAATGGTAGACCTGATGCAGTACGTTATCGCGTCATTCCACGTCAACTCAACACATCTTCTCTACCTCACATCTCAGATTTATATTTTTCGTTTATTGCTTCTACCCATGGAGTATATAATTTTTTTTCTTCTGATTTTTGACGCAGTCATCTTTGTTCGATAATAATAATAACCACCAGCGTTACATACCGATACGTCCTGAACCTGCCCCAACGCCATCTGTCCGCGCTTGGTGGAACTGCGTCCACCTGAGTAACGGCAGTGTGGTTAGCTCTGCGCGCCACCTAGCCACGAACAGGCGTACTAAGGGCTTTCTAGACCGAGTGGCCGTCAAGTCATTATTCACGTGACTCCCAAGTTTTTCTCACGAAGCTGGGAGGACGCCAAAAAGCGTTCAAAAACCACAAAAAAGGCAAATATCCCGTGTTTATAAATTACAAATATATATATATATTCATCAATGCTTAGTGCCAGAAAGCTCATTTTAAAGACCTTGTAACAACAATCATTCGTCTGATGTCACTTAACAGGGTTGAACAAAATTGTTTCCCGAAAACTATCCCAAAACTTTTAAATTTGACTTTCTCAAAATTGGAAATCTCGATATTCTTTTACCAAATCTTATATATTAATCATAATTCCTTACAGCTACCATGAAAATTGTAATTTGGGACGATAATAAGGTCGCGAGATACAAAATATTTTCGTCATATGCATGCAGAGGAAAAGGCACTTAGGTTCCATTTTATTTATGGCCTTCAGCGTTAGGCCTCTATGGCTCAAGCTGGTACAGGGTAGGGGAGAAAAGATCCAGGAAGAAGTCGGTCCGAGCCTAAGTTCAAGGTACCATCCCGATATTTGCCTGGTGTAACTGAGGAGAACCCCTGAGTCTAATTCATGAATATTTTATTACGAACTAGTATACAGAATGTTGTAAAATAACACTGACAAAACCACCTCAAGAGATTCCTAAAGTGAAAATAAGAAGAAAAAAGTAAGCAAAGGCCACAGAGGAGCCACTAATGCTTCGTTTCGACCCTATAGGCCGTCGAAAGCGTGGGAAAATTTACTTCAGAGCTGGATATTACCAATATAATTAACAGTAGAACTGAGGCGGCATGGTGCCTCAAAGACTTCAAACATGCTCTATCCAAAAAAGGAAATTCCAAAGCTGCAACGGGGGCGCAAGGGATTCCGCAAAGGAAATAGGGAATTTCCATACATCCTCCGGAGTAAATTGTGGGTTGAAATAAGTATGAATGGGACTATTTTCTGTATCAGTACAGATGATAGACATAACCACCGCCATCTAACTGGACAATTGAAGTCTCTCTTACTGATACAAACACCAAACATTCATTGAAATGTATTAGACGTATGCAATTCTTACTCTTTTTGTTATGAAACCCCGCATCATTTTTTAAAAAAAAATCGTCCCCCGTAAAGAAAACCTGTTTGAGATATCGACCTGGCACAAAGGAAATTGTTACTTGTGAATCGGTATGTTATTAAAGAGAGCTTTTTCACTGTCTTAAAATATCTATAAAGGGAACCAAAAGTTTTGTCGCTTTTTCTGGAGGTCTGTGTTCAATTGACCTTCACACCGTGAGTTGAATGCGAATGGACATCAGGCGAAGGTCAGTTGTTGGTGTGGGTATAGCCAACATACTACCTGGTTCTGGCAGTTCAGTTACACCGTGAACGTGCGGAAGGACAGAGTGAACATGGGGCCTCCACAGAGCGTCATAAGGGCGTGTATGCTGTACGAGTTCAAACTGGGGTCAAACGCAGCTGCAGCGGGGCGGAAGATATGCCAGGCCTTTGGTGAGGGTGTCGTGACTACGCGAAAAGTGCAGCGGTGGTTTACCGAGTTTAAGGACGGTGACGAAACACTCGAAGACGCACCACGTGCAGGAAGACCAACACAGGTACCAAATGAAGATCTTCAGGCAGCAATTGAGGCTAACAGTGACCAGACATGTGAGGAACTGGGACTACAATTCAGTGTGAGTGGAGAAACCATTCGGCAGCACCTCAATCAACTTAGGGTCGATCGGTCCCACATGATTTGACTCCGGGCCAGAAGGCAACGCGAGGACACACCTGTGTTTCTTTGCTGTCTCGTCTGAGGAAGGAGCCATTTCTGGACAGGGTGTTGACATGTGATGAGAAGTGGGCCCTGTACGAAGCTCCACGGCGCCGTC
Source organism: Lepisma saccharinum (assembly GCA_022664845.1). Taxonomy (NCBI): domain Eukaryota; kingdom Metazoa; phylum Arthropoda; class Insecta; order Zygentoma; family Lepismatidae; genus Lepisma; species Lepisma saccharinum. The sequence goes on from JAGDQP010031616.1 coordinate 21,416, forward strand.
ATCATTGGTTAGCATCCCATAAACCGGTCCCAAAACAGCCGAAACCAGCACTGCACCAGAAGAAGGTCCTCCTGTGTGTTTGGTGGACTGCTCGCGGCACCGGGAAAAAAAATCGTCTCTTGTTTTCCGGGAAAAAAATTCGTCTCTTGTTTTCCGGGAAAAAAATTCGTCTCTTGTTTTCCGGGAAAAAAATTCGTCTCTTGTTTTCCGTGGAAAAAATTCGTCTCTTGTTTTCCGTGGAAAAAATTCGTCTCTTGTTTTCCGTGGAAAAAATTCGTCTCTTGTTTTCCGTGGAAAAAATTCGTCTCTTGTTTTCCGTGGAAAAAATTCGTCTCTTGTTTTCCGTGGAAAAAATTCGTCTCTTGTTTTCCGTGGAAAAAATTCGTCTCTTGTTTTCCGTGGAAAAAATTCGTCTCTTGTTT
>JAGDQP010031617.1:4167-21836 GCA_022664845.1 Lepisma saccharinum
TTTTTGTAAACGGCTGCAAACATTGTGGCCATTAATTAATCAATGGGGATAGAAATAGAAGAACATTATCCCCATTTGTACTATTTGAACTATTAATATATAAGGAATATAAGCATTAAAAAATATTTTTTGAAAGAGATCGAGTAACCAAGCTGGATGGTATTAGGGGGACTGATCCGTAGTTTGTATAAGATTGCGAGAACATTTCTGTCTCATCCATAGTTTGCAACACTGTGGTGTATGCTTTAAGCGTGCTCTTATATCACTACTATCATCACTAGATGTCAAATATCCAATAACACGTAGTGCCTTTTGAAAAATTTAAATGTTATACCTGGTTGGCAACACTAACAAACCAGTGACCACGTGTTTTCACTCCTGATATCCACCATGTTGCTAGAAACAAATTCCGCAACCGGAATTTTCATTCAATGAGTCGTTTCTGTCTTATTGAGAATTATTCATTTCCTCTCATTGCTAAGCGCCAACTTTGGGCTCAAAGTTGGAAACGCTGTATCTCCAAAAGGAAACGGAATTTTCATCCATGTTCATAGGACCTTTTTTACTTTTTTCTATATCAGGAATCACCTCCCGAAAGTAGCGTCCTTTATTCTGAATCACCGTGGATATATCCTTTATTTAACTTTTGTGAATTTCGAGGTTTCGCTCCCCCTAGCTCCTATCCCCCTTGTCCATCGCAGCTTAAATTTTGATATTCTCCATATCTCACCACTCTCTATTATATGCACTATGTTTGATTTGGAAATCAGAGATAACATATCGTGACTCTCCCTTGTGAAAAATATTTTCTTTCTATACTATGGAGGCTTAAACATACGATTTTCTTATATTATACTAAAGTTTGAAGTTGAAAATCTCTAGTGGGACATCAAGTAAAAATCTTAAATTTTCACAGATAATAGTCCTGTAGGGTAGCATTATGCTGCAATGATCTGGAATTTCCACTACTAACAGAGATTCAGAAACTTTATTCGTGAAAAAAAGCACGTTTGATTCCAGCATCCTGAGAACAGAATACATGCCATATAACATGCCAAACTATACATAAATTATAAAATAAGGTAGAGGAAAATACTTACATATCATAATTAAGGATAAGTGTACAATACAGGTGTACAAACAAGATAAGAAAGCGGGAATTTCGCCAATGGTGTGTTCACATAATACGAGAAGAGGCTGACAGAAAGGACTGGTGCTAGGAGCGACCATGTTGAAAACTATATATTGCATTTCTAGTGTTTTACACCTTTGGCATAAAACTAGCTTTCTCCTAGATTTTAAGTTGCTATGGTTATGACGTTACGTTACAAGTGGAATCTCGAAGTCCACATTTTTAAAACGTAACCCTACCCTACACGACTTGTATGTGTGAAAATTTCAAATTCCTACTTGGTCCCCCACTAGAGATTTTCAACTTCAAACTTTGATATAATATAAGAAAATTGTATGTTTACCCGGACAATACACAATGGTTTCAGACACGTTACAATTATGTAACATTGGTAACATTACATATACATTACAGTTCGTTATAAACATGTTTCAGCAATGTTTCAGAAACGTAGAAATGACTGCGCTTTGTAACTTCCCTTGGAATGTTGCAGGAACCTTACAATGTTACATCTCTGAAACATTGCATACTCATTACAGTGATATAACTAATTTTATGCATGAACCCTTACACTGCAAAAAATTAAACGAACTGTTAGGGAATTAGAGGAAAAAGAAACAAACAAACACATAATGTATTCAATATTGGTGGAAATACAAATGAATAATGAACTTTAAGCTCTGACAATCGAACGTCAGGTTTGTGAGGCAGAATTCCAAAGTAGTTGGAAAATGAATATTTGGATCAGTGGAAGTCGGAAGTGTCAAACCATCGGACATCTAGTTTTCCAAAAATGGTTGAAGGGCAGGAATGAGAATTTTAAGAAAGATCAAAATCCAAATTTGGCAAAAAAAATGTCCAAAAACAATTCGAACCAAGGACTGAAAATTCAATCTGGAGAACCTGGAATCTCTAAAAATGTTACTGTTGTATCTTGTGAGAAACACCTCAAAAGATGCAACAGAAACATCGTGGAATTGATTTCGGAGTCTTGTAGATTGTAACTGAAAACCTTTGGAATTTTGAATGGAAAGTTGGATTGGAATTTGAATGTAAATGAGAAAAGAAAAGAAAAAGAAAGATTTTTTAAAAACTAAAATGAAATTAATTAATAAAATTAAGGCAATTAAAACAAAGTAAATTATAAACGTAAAGGTAAGAATTAATTACGAAATCGAAAAGTTTTAACCCCGAAAGCAAAAGAAAAAAAAATAAATAAATAAAATAAAAATGAAATTACATTCGCAATATAAATCGCATAGAGTTAGGAATAAAAATAAGGGGAACCTTAGGCTGTTTTGTTGGAGAGAGGAATGAAGCCAAGAGACGAAAGGGATGAGTCATTTCGGCCATATTAACTGGCCCCATATTTAGTGACCCTCTTTTCCGAGTATTGCCTCTCTGAGGTGCACTTATCCTCCCATTGGCAATCCTCACAGTACTCGGTATAGAGGGACTCTAATGGGGCCACACAAGACGGCTGCCAATGAACCGGAATTTGGCTTCATGTGTTGTCATGTATGTCCTCTCTATTTATATTCCTAACTCTATGATAAATCGTCAATATTGAAAACGAGGTATGAATCAGTGTAAAATGCATTAACACTTTTTCTTCCTTTTCCGAAATTAGAACGAACACCGAATATTTTGATGTGAAACTTTTTTTTTACTAATAGTAGTTACGTAATTTTGAACGTCATACGCAATAGTTGTAAACTAAACCTCAAAAGATCATTTACAGTTTACAAATTGAGAAAAAGCGGGTAAGCTCCCATTAACCTTTTTCTTTAAAATAGGATAAAGTTCGGAAAACGATAGCAAATTCACTTAAAATATTGAATAAATTTCTAGAATACCTGAAAACCAAAACCTTAAAGCCATATAAAATAATCCGGATACGATATTGTTGAAAATAATGTAGGAAGTTACAAATTCCTATATTACCCAACGCGCTTGTCTACCAAAGTAATGAAATTCAGACGGCAAACCAAATTCTTCAAGTGCAAGGATATTTTTACTGGCGCTGCACTGAGGAATCAGTAAAAGTGATGAAACTGATCACCTTCTTACTACATTGTGATCGGTGTAGAACTATACGAAAACTCCTTTGCATTATTTTTTTATTTATGTAAAGCATTTGACACGTAATATTGTAAACAACTTACGGTAATTGAACCAACTATCATAAGTAAACAACAATGAAAAAGCGAAATCAACTAAATGTTTTTTTTTTCTGTTGAATAGAAATAATCTAGATTTTGTAAACAACCGATGCGAAAATGTTCGATACTATTGTAATAAGTAGAATTTTAATGAACTGGTAACTTTAGATTGGACCAATATACTAAGTTGAGTTAGCAGTCAGGTTCACTCTAGTCAAGTTGAACTAATTTAGGCTTGGGATCAGGTTAGCTGAAGGAAGTTTAATTTAGGCTAGGAGACTGGTTAGGTAAAGTTAGGTTATAAAAGATAGGTTAGATTTAAAAAGTAACACGAAACAGATAACTAGTACGGAATTGTTACAAAAGGTAAACAAAAGGTACTTACTATTTTTCTTGTGGAACCCGCTTCGCTCACGCGTGACAAACTATCAAAATTGGAGTAAACAAGATTTTTTTTTTTAGATTTGCGATTGTCTGTTGATATATATATAATGTTTGATAAGTCTCTGTTTTGGATTTAAATTCGCTTCAGCGCACCACTCACGGATAAAAGAAACTTTTCAAAGTTCTTCGATTAAAGGATTCTGTACTTAGACTAAACATTCAAATTAGGTTTTGTTATTTTGTGAAGGTTAGTATATAGGAAAAGACATATAATATAGTGACTTTAATTGTTAATACTGCAAGACAGATTGATGATAGAAGAAGCTACTATGTTGTTTTAATTATGTTGTATTTAAAGGATAGTTCAAGTGTTATTGTAAATATTCATGCATCTTATTATTTTAAAACAAGGATAACATTTTTTAAATAAAAGATGTACGTGATTCAGTAAAGGCCCCTCTCACAACAAGCTCGAGAAAGGGTCTGCAGTATCGGATACATAAGCTGACTCCGACACTGTAGCCCACAGTTCAAGCCTCCACGACTTAAGACAGGTGTTAGCTGCCTCCCATGCAAAGCATTGTATCCCAACTTACATGTGAGACAACTAAAACAGTGGGTTAAGGCCCTTTTGAATCACATTGATTAATGTAATCAACTTTTCAGAAAGACCGGTTGATAGGAAAATAAGGTTAGATATAACAGAAATATTAGGTCAGGTTTATGTAAAGCTCGAAGTTTCACGAATATTATTGAAAAATTGAATTAATTTTGAATCAATCACTGAATGTAAACAAACACGATATTGAATTATTTAAAACACGTTTTCTATAAGTAACGTACTTTAGGCTGAACGGAACTAACAACCTTTTTCTTGCAAAATGCATATGTGTTATAAACAAAACCGAAAATTGATTTCAAAATAATTTGTGAACAATGATATTGCAAGCTGACTGCCGGCTGCCTCTAATATTTGTATCTCTAGTCTAAACCCCTGCTATATCCATTAACTATTACGCTAAAACACAAATATTTTATCTTAATGAAATGTAAGGGGATATGTGGACTTGTCCCCTCCAAATGAAAGTTTGTTTTTATTATGTTACAATTTCCTTAAAACCTATGTTTATGTTTTGGTCATGAAGTAACACACGAAAGCTTATAAGCATTTCAAGAAGTACCGAAAACCCATTTAAAATTGAAGGCACAAGCGTACGGTAGGACTATCAACGGGTCCGAGATTCGGAACCCCACCAGGGTCATGCGATAGCTCTCCCAAAATTTCTAGTGAATGGATTGTAATGGGATATATCCCCCCTCCCTCCGATTTTGTTTTATATATAGAAGAAATTGCCCTAATGCACATCTGTTTGTGCCCATGCTTACCCTAAACTGTTTGTGATCAAGATTACCCAAAACTGGAGATTGACGATGCTGTGATAAGCACACGTGAAATCAAAAACCCAGGATCTAAACCAGCCCATTCCTGATTGGAACCACAGCGTTGCCAAACGCTTTGCACCCAGAATATGTTTATCAAACACCATTAATTTTCAAATCAATTTTTGCTTCTTAAAACGACCAACCATCACATACCCTGCAAGGATGAGTGTGATCTCTGCGTAGAACATTTATTCTTTGTATCTTTCATGACCAGTAACACAATTAGTAACCTAAAGTGACATGCAGTTGCAGTGTACATTTCTATTTGTTTCTTGTGAAAAATAATATAAAATTATGATTCATAACAAAAATTTTAATCAATCACTTTTTAGTCACTACACTTTTTAGTATTATATACTCACCTGAATCTTCACTTAACAATCCAGAATATGAAACACTAAAAGCAACAACGCCGATTACAAGCTTAAAAACACGAGGATTTGGATTTTGCTCACTCCCGCTCAGTCAGTCAGTTCGTTGCAGTTGACTGTCAAACTTCCATAATCCCTGAGCAATAAAACAAATGACAAACGTGTAGCGCGTAGTTCTAGTGCTACGTTTATGTTATGTTACTGGTACGTAGCGACGAAAGTACGCTACAAACATCACAATGTTACGTTCCTGATATATATAACAGATTGAGAGACAGTGAAACTTGAAAATCTGAAACCTAAATGAGACATTGCAATATTTCAGAGATGTTACTGAGAGCACGTGTGTTGTTAGGGTAACCCTCCATATTATAGAATGGAAATGATTCTCAAACTTAAAATGATGTAGGCATTGACTACAGTACTCTGTGTGCCCCCAAACAGATTTTCAAGTAACAGAAAGAATCCCTTCTATATAGAAAGTGATCTTAAATGTAATTTTGTCAATTCTCAAACAGCATTTTTGAAACCCACATTAGAATTACAGTATGCCGTAGTAAGGGAGCAATGTTACCACTTACAACCAGCGCGTAGTATGCTGATTTTAATAGTTTTTTAATGCAAGAAGCTACGACTTAACAGGGCTGAGGAACTGAGGTTTCCATAAATGCCTGGATACTGAGAATTCGGTGTCCACCATGCACAAATATGGCCGCCAGAGCCGAACAAAGTGAAATACGAAAAAAAAACAGTTGTGGTTTTAAAATACCATTACAGAAGGGTACTCGCACACTAAGCATTGAAGAAATTGAGAATAGTCGAGCGGCCAGTGCTGGACCACTTACAATGAAAGTGCTTTCATGAAAGTTTATACCGTATTATTATTGTTATTATGATCTGAAGTCCTAGTAAGTAAAATTAAATTAAAGAAAAACGCACTTTAGTTGACCAATTCTTTAAAAATGTAGACAATGAAAAATATACATTAAATTGTTTATCGTTTATTGTTTTTTTACGTACGGAATAGATCAAAGTTTCGTACAATTCGCGTTAACTGCGATTGTTACCTATAAAATGCAAATTTGAAGAAAGAAGTAGTGTTTTGCATATCAACTCAAAAAGTAGTCACGTTTATGAAAAGCAATACGTACCTATGTAAATAATCCTATATTGTCTTCATTAGCAACGTTTTTTTTTCTCCGCATGTACTTTTCACCTTCCACCGGAAGGCATCTTCAGGCGAACAACGATTATTGTATCAAATCCGTTTCTGTATGAATATGTGTATCTGAAACTGGAAATAAAGTGAGGAAAAGAGTACAGATATGTTAAAAGTGACAATTGTTTATGGTTTTGAACCTCATAGTCACTTTTTTGTCAATGTTTAAGGTGAAAAATTGATGTGCAGTTTTTTTTTTGTAGACGGTTGTACAACAATACTAAGTGAGAGGCTTGCATACAGTGTTCTAAAGCGTACCATGAAAGCTGAGTTACAGAACCAGCTGATATAGATTTTACATATAAACCTTGTATAGTTGCCGTCAAATAAGCCAATTTAATTGTTTGAACTTTGAAATTTGTTCAATTGTGTGAGGATATTTTATTCGTCCAGCTTTGATCATAAAGAGGGTAATATTTCACACGTACTTTTCAAGAATAATATTTTTATCGGTAATACATTTCCATAATGGAAACTGATTTTTCATGTTTGTAAGAAAATTGTTGCTTTATTTGCTTCACAACTTTCAATTGAATTCTGATTGTAGAAGTAGCGTCAAAGCTAGTGGTCAGCTTAAATTTCCGTTTACTTTATTCATTTTTATTTAATTGTATTTCAAGGTGATTTATTAGATTCAGTTTCCAAATGCAATGCCAATTGATCGTAGAGTGTTATTCAATAACCGGTTAGGTTTGTATAATGGCTACATGTATTTCCATTCTCTTCTGAATTGCCGGAGTAAAATGTCGGAATTCCCCAGGAAGTTAAAGAATTTCGACACTTTGAAGAAGTTTTGCTGAAAAAGCCTCAGTTAAAACAGTATTCAAGTATACTTGGGGAAACATATATTAAATGAAAGAACAGCTAATAATGCGCAGAAATCCCATCTCAATTCTTGATACGTTAATCAAGATACTAAATATTCGTAAGGAATCAGGGGTCCCCAAAAATGACCATATACACAACATAATTAGTTTTTTATCCAATAGTTTTTTATCCATACTCACGAACATCAGATCATCAAACTTGTAGTACGATGTAAACACTTACCTGCAAGAAAAGACAAAAGAGAATACTTCAATAAAAACATACAATATGGAATAAGTGAAATGAATTTGAATGACACAGCGTAATGCAAACAGTGCACTTTCCTTCAGTCTAAGGAAATAGAAATATTACTCACATTGATTATTTTTTTCTTCAGAACTTTAAAAATACTTTAATTGTAGAGTCAACAGCAGAATTTCCTTTACATGACACTATTATGCCTGTTGTTTTTCACGACGCTTAGAAGATAGGCAACCCAACTCACTTATAATCATCTATCTGTAATTCCGAGAGTGAGTGCGTGAAAGCCCAAGGGTTGGAAATTTTCTAGATTTTTTCTTTCTTTAAGAAAAAACATTATCACATGTCCTGACTTTTGGCAATATATTTGTAATTTCTTGTAATATGTAGCAAATAATGGAAGTACTTAAGAGAGTCGCAATTCAAATACCTAAACTGGGAACCTAACACCATTTTTACTATAGGTGTACCAATAGTTGAAATTTACTGAAAGGTATAGTTTAAATTTTCCAGTAGAAAAGATCCTTACCGAACATGGAGAAACGAAAATGAACTTTGAAACCTATGGTTGCTAGGTAATTATTTCTTTCTTAATGAATCGAGTACAATCATGAATTGAGATTGAAATTTATTTTAAGACCTTTAAGTAACTATGTCTCAGGCCGTATGGATGATAATGGAATGAATTGGTGGAATGAAGAAAGTGGGAGGAAACGGGTAAAAAACCCACGCACACAGTGTTCGCCCACCGCGAAACCCACATGGCATGAGTATGGATCGATCCGACGACCCCTAGCGCCAGAGTAGAGCGTTCTACCAACTGAGAGTACAATAATGAAATGGTATGTATTGTTACAAATCACTCTACTGATTCCATAGAACACTAACGTTATACACGAAAGACAAGAGAGTACGGCTTTATCTATCAGTTCATTAAAATGGGGTACGATGTTCACGCTTGATAATTTCTGATAATATGTTGTTATTTACGTGTATCATTTACAAATAAGATGTTAGTAGCAAAATATGTTGCGTGCGAAGTTATAGCAAACGTAATCTCTCTCAGTAATGATATATTATTATGAAAAAAGAAAAGAATGTATCATTGAACATCATATGGAGAACATCTGGCATAAATGAAGATTTTTCCCTTACCAGGCAAATATGTGTGTATGTGCGTGTATGTGATAACCATCAATACGATTTTTTGTTGTGCCTAGTAGCCGTACTTTACTTGGTAGAGCGATGGCTTAGTATTCGGGAGGTTCTCGGTTCGGTACCAGAGGCTGACCGTCCTAACTTAGATTTTCATAGTGTTTTCCTCTGTCACACCAGGAATGTACCATGATGGTACGTTCAACTTCGTACCTGGCCTACTCCCTACCGTGTTTTACCCAATCATATCCCGGCGTGAGCCATAGATGACTAAAGATATACATAGAATTCAAATTCAACGAGTATAAAATGTAAACCTATCGCGCTGTTAATCGGCATATCTCATCTTTAATGCTGGATCAATATGACCTAGACGGGCCGAGTAGCCGTAGTTCAATTGGTATAGCGTTGACTTAGCCATCGGAAGGTTCTGGGAACCATCCAAGCCGCTGCCCATCCTGGATTCCTGACCAGGCCTTTTTCATCAGTGACACAAGTCAAATACCGGGATGGTTCACTTCTTGCGACTCTGAACTTCGTGCAGTTAGTCCATCCAAATGATATCTTCATATTGTGAAATCGTGAATGATGGAGACCCTCTCTCTCCTTTCCTCCATCTCTCCCACATAACGAAAATCAGCAAACATAATTTATTATTATTATTGTATAGAAGTAGTTGTGATAGTAGTAGACAGAAACCCACGGTTGGATAGTTACTGGCATCGGTCACGTGTTGCGGGGGTGTATCATACTATATGCTTACCAGGTATCCATGTGGTCTAAGGCTTCGGGCCAGCGACTCGAATGTCGCGGGTTTGAATCCCGCCAGGGAATGGATATTTGTGGATTTTTAACTAGCTGTAGAAGGGAAGTCAAAAGTTACTAGACTGACACATACAAAATAAAGTTTAAAAAAATAATTAAAAAAGGATTTTTAAAAAATACGCTTTATTAAGATATACTAAAAAGTAAAAAAAAAATGAATTAATCTTATGAATCGGAAAATAAAAGCGTGGGTGCTCTTAGATATTATGGTTTTATGATAAGGTAAGCAAGAGCACCCACGCTTTTATTTTCCGATTTATAAGATTAATTCAATTTATTCCATTAAGTGCATCTTAAAAAAGAGTATTTAAAAAAAAACCTTTCTTAATCATTTTTTTTCTGTGTAATAGATGAATATTAAACTCTCTGTGGTATAGGCAACCCAAACTTCACACAATAGATGCGGCGTTGCGTGCATTTAAGGATAATTTCCAATTATCTATTTAATTAATTAATTATAATTAGTTAACTGAATTACTCTGTCGTATATCTAATGATTGAATATTGTATTGTCATCGGGAGCAAGCAAGTTTACAATATTTCAAAGAAATCAGATGATGGGAAGTGAGTTAAAAATCAATTACAAGATTTGTACCAGAGAAACTTAGAGAGCAAGTTAATATAAAGCGTATAAAAAGTATCACAGTCTATCTCATGTCAGGCTTCACGTCTGGTGCTTTCATGTACGGTTACATAAAACACTGTTGATCCATACATCAGAATTAAACAGGGATTATTCCAAGATTATGTGAATTAACTGTTGCGTTCACACATATCCTGAATTAATAAATGATTAATCAACAGATTTCGTAAGTCTAGGAAACTGTAGGATTAAACATTGATCAATAGAACTAAATTCTTTTATTTGGAAAGTTTAAGGCAGAGAATAAGAAAAAGGAGGTGATACACCTCATTATTTGAGTAAATTTTAAATATGTACTTTGGTACAACACACTTAAATGAATTTAAATATCAAACACTTATTTGCAATAACAAAATGACTCAAATAAGTGTACTTTTCTTAATTTGCAACGTTATCATTATTTATACAAAATGCTGTTGGCAATTTGACGTAGTTGGTTAATGAGCGTTTCTAGTTAAGTTTTATAGTTTTACTGGTGAGAGTTCGAATCCCATCGGAGCAAGATCTTTTAAGAAACGCAATATTCACTGAAATATAACAGTTTTAATTTACATTTGTAGATCTCCTGAGAGTAAAGCTATAATAAAGAGTCCTGATAATACTGCTCAGTCCGTTTGTCCGTGTCCAAAATTACATCTCAAGAACAATAAATTGTAGAGACTTGGTTGAGGTGTCGTTGAAAAGGTTTTGGATAGACTATCTCAGAACCGCAATAACTATCTTGATTAGTGCAGCATTCAGCGTTGATAATCATTTTTAAATAATTTGTTCATGTTCCTTCCATTCCTTTAAATCTACCTGCACCAAATTTGGCATATTCATTATTCGACACAATTAAAAAATACTATGGATGTTCTCGTCCCCAAACCCCATATATCAGCGTTGCCAACTTATTTTTTTTATAAAATTAAATTTTTCAAGTTGCCTCCATTATGTTAGACTTAAGGTGTAACCGAATCCAACGGTGCACCGTCGAGTGTACTATTTGCATCGTCCCGTTGTACCCTGTTTAGCCCCGTTGTCCGATTTCAAACGGTAGATGACACTACTGTAATAACAGTTGAAAGCCTAATGAACGCAAGGTACATGTATGCATGTTCAAGGTCTTATTCCGAAGAAATGGGAATTGAATTTAATTGAATTTTTATTTAAGGTTTTTTGGCAACTTTGGCTCAAGCCGAAGAAAGTAAAATGTTAAACAGAAAGTTATCAACAAATTTTATAACTATATTGCAACAGTTTACTAAATGCATATCGTGAGAAAATAATAAATTTCCTCGAAGAATGATATCTGAAAATATGCAGTATCTTACTGGATTTCTATGAAACTGATCTGAAATCAGTTATGTATAGCGTGGGCCACAAATCACCATAAATCATAACAACTGGTTTCCACAAACGATTGCATTTATTAGCGGAAATTTATCGAACTATTAAGAAAAGTTGATTTACGTTAAAAAAAAACAACTAAAACACACAGACATATTTAATATCTTCAAATTAACACCTTACTTATTTCTTCTTCAAATATGTTCTAGCCGCACAAACGGTGAATACATTACATCCAAGCGTACACAAGATGTGCCGTCGATACACACCCTTCATTACGCCCTACGCCGCTCAATTCGGATAGCAACAACGGCGCATCAAACGGTACAACGGCATAATCAAGGGTGCTAAATGGTGGATTCGGATGGACCTTTAGCAACACCAAATTTGGCATGAACATTTTTCGACACGAATATTGCGTGTGTCCCCTTCCCTAAGCACCTTACTTGCCATTGTTTTATAAAAGTGTATGCCTCAAATGCTGTCAAGGGACCGTAGCCTTGTCAGATGTAACTTGTTTATATTTTATACGCTTTTCTTATTCTATGACATATTAAATTAAATTAACATGGTATACAAAGTGTATCAACTGAAGCTCAAAAGCATTAATGTAAATAACCAGTTCTCACACTCATCATATTATGTTCCTAATGTACTTTTACATCTATTTTATTTGTAGTTCACATTTAAGAAGTTGGATAGAAATAGTCCTTGAATTGTAACAACTGTAATCCAGAATGTGAATTCTCGGATCAAATTTGTAGAGAGTACTTCTTAGAACTTAACGAGACTAAGTAAATGTAAGAAAAAATTTAAGCTGTTCTGACAGCTGAAAATGGTTGGAAGAACACTGAAAAGAGTGCTTATATAGTAGACCTATATCGCTCATAGGAGATTTTTTTACCTGTCCAAGTTAAAGGTCTTCATTTAATTACTTTACTCCATGTTGAATATTTTGACAATCAAACTATAGGATTAATCCACCTTCCACAAAAACTAGAATACGTTATAGTAATCGCATATGTAATTACAAAATTTTGATTCCTAATATTTCAAATCATTAAATAGAACTGCCATACTTTTTCGTTTTTAATTCCCCTTTTTGCTCCGTGATGTTCTCTACCTTTCTGCAGAACCGAAATATCAAGTTAGAAAATTATCTTCTCTCTGAGGTCATGACACAATGAACAAAGAAAGTTGAGTGCCGTCTTCTGGGTTATGAAGATAGCCAATCTCTTATATTACATCTGCTCAGCTTTCTGCAAGAACCCAGAGAAAATGGCGGATTTCTAGAAGGCCAGCATTTGGTTCCAGACACTGAAGGAAATATGTTGGCAGTAAATTTCTTAATAGATCAAAATGTAACTTGTAAATTCGAAAATTACGTTTATTCCAAAATTAACGCCCACACTAGATATAGAGTTAAGAAAACTCTTTTTTCGTTTGGACAAGGGTGAATGAGGAGCTAAATAACATTTCTCACATAATAAATAACTTTGTTTTACTTCCAATATACGCTATGCTATATTTACTTTAAACAATCACGTAGGGTTGTCCAGTCAGCTATTCGCATGTGCCGAAATAACTAGCGATAGCACCGGCTTTTTATTTTGTTGATTATTTTTATTTTCCATAACACTTTTATATCCATCCAGTGGCCCCAATCTAGTGATTCTGTCAGACTTCCCTAATAGGGGACTTCCCTTTCACCCTCTCAAATTTACTAGCACACATCCCATCGATAAAATCTATATAAAAGTCTAGTTATCTTCTCAAGTTTGACTTTGCAGCCCCCCAAGCTGAAAATTCTGGCAGAATTCCTACCCCATAATACATTATATTTTCTATGGATTGAAATGTTTAGCTATCTTCTTCCGTAGATTCCATTTTTACCGTATCAGTTTCCAACAGGCATCCAATCTACACCACAAAAACACACAGTCACAGTTTCATAGAAGTTTTGGAATGATTTGATTCCTGTGCTGCTCGCTCTTACCTTGTTAGTTCCTCACCAACCAATCAAATTACAGCATATTCGCATTCGCCTCAAGTTTGGTTGGGTATGGACACTTTTGTGTCTAACAAACGAAGTAAAACGTGGCTAAAAATACCTGAAGTCAACTATGTACTTGTACAGGATACACTGAAGCATATATAAGCAAGGCTAGCCCACTAAATATGTGTTCACGTATGTTTTGAAAATGATGTTGCACTTGAAAAGATGCTTGAAGTTCAGGATTAACTTTACTTTATGGCCTACAGCTTCTGCCAGCTATTGTGATATATGTACGCTCTACAACTTACTCCGCTTCAAATAATTATCACAGACACCTCTATAAACATCTAGCGATAGCCAACAATCCAAAAAGAATTACGAAAAGCTGTGTCATTATTATTTCGTTAAATACATACTCAAGTTGATCAACACGTAACAGCTATGGCGGCATGCCGAGAAATACTAATGGCGATATTTCGTTTATAAATTACATATGTTTTGCTACAAAAATTACGAAGAGTATATCGAGTAAGCTATAGCGAGCGAAGATGTGTTTGTAAAAGTTAGATTGGATATGTTTTCCAAGTGGAAAAATATACAGTGGCAAATAGCTACATTCATATTAGTAGTTTCCCGTTAGCGAACATAAATAATAATCTATTTCTATGCAAATATCACAAATTACCTCTAAATATGGATTATTTTTCAGCAATCCCTTCCAGATTTACATGCTTCATAATAAAAAGTACCTTATTAAACCCCCCCCCCCCTTCCTTCCGATTCTTTGAGAATTGAAATAGCATCTGAATACTCTCCTTTCTGAGCTACAAATTTTGTAGTAACCCACTCCATTTTGAACGTGAAAACTCGAAGTTCGAAGTTTCGTTCACAAACGAGATGCGTCAGCCAATCAGAATCTCACATTATTGAATCCTGGCTTAAATTGGAGGTAATTTGAAAATTCGCCACCGGTTCCTCACTTGTATACGTTTCACTTATAAAAAAAGAGCAGAGACATAGAAGACAGACGTAGGGGGGAAGGAATGATAAAATGGCCACCCAAAGTAAAATTCCCTTTTTGTGACTTTATTTCCTTGAAGAAATGGACGAAATTTTCACAGTATAAAGTATATTGATTACTGTTATCACAAACAAAACACATGGTGATATATGTGCTGTAATTCGTCATATTGTTGTTTTTCTGCAATTCTACGAAATGGTCATTTTAGCTTACATAGGGGGATAAAGTGGTCATGGATTATTCTTCTTCAAAAATTCTTCAGCAATAACAAACACGAAAGGAAAAATCAACTTTTATGTTCAGAAATGTATGTTATTAAGGAAGGAACAAATCCTGGAAGCAAAACAAAACATACCTCACTTTTATATATTTTTAAACTTCCGTCCCCATAAACACTGTAAGCGGCATTTACTTTACACAAATAGTGATTTCATTGTTGGATCAAACTCACGATTCTTGTGATTTTGTAATTTCTATTCATTAAACAAGGACATATTGTAACAGTAATAGTAACAAATGTGTTAATTTAGTTGTAATACCACTAGTTCTTATGGTTTGGTAGGGCAAAGTGAGTCGCTACTTTACCTATTCGGCAACCATTTTAAATTATACAACATTTTCTGCAGCAACAGTTGGCCTAAAGAATTTAGCAGCTCATTAAAATTAACGTTAAACATAAAATAGTTTGAATGTTTAATGAATTAATTACAAAATATTATTATTCACCCTACCAAAATATTTTTAACAATACATGATGATCACCTTAGATCATATATAAAAAAACACAAACAACAACAAAAAAAACAATAGCTTTGTCAACTGTCGTCATAGACACTTCAGATGTTTCTGGTTAATTAAAGCGTTGTATTTAAGTAATTTAGACGGGTGCTATTAGATTGCGCCACACGTAAGAGAATAAAGCTCCCCATGGCCACTTTACACTTCCTCCTCCAACAAGTAAGACAGCAGTGTTCGATTTGTAATAAATTACGAAGGGGGGATCCTGAAACTAGTAGTTGCTGGTAAATTTCAAACTACTACGTCTTTGGGTAGAAATACAATGATGTTATCCCTGGTTGGGATGATATTGGGGATCAACACCCGGGAATGAAACCTCAGGCAGGAGGGAAAATCCCTGGCATCCCCCTGCTAAATCGAACTCTGACAACAGAACAGAAGTGAAGAAAAGTGTACTGGGGCGGTGATAAGGCTTGGGTGGTTTTGGTGATAGCCTTTTGCTTCAATGAATCAAGCTACGTAGAACACACCAAATTAACTTTTTATGTCATATATTGAAGAAGTTTAAGCAAAAATGAGTGCAATGGATTTCAAGAGGACATACACTAAAGCGTCAAAAGTCATGGTATAGCGGGAAGGGAACTGGTTGACGGTGCGGTAACATCGCGGCAAACCGGTTGAACGGCGCGAAACAATTGCAGTGTGGTCAGTTTGTACTTCCGTGAGTGCACTGAAACGTCCTGTACAGTGGTGATGGCAACCCGACGGGAATTATTGGCGTTTGAACGCTGAATGATAGTTGATGCCAGACGAATGGGGCATGCGATTTCGGAAGTCATCAGGACAGTGAACTTTACTCGATCCACACTGTCAAGGGTGAACCATGAGTACCGCATTGGAGGCATTACGACCAATCAGGGACAACGCAGTATGCGCTAACGGGTGCTGAATGACAGCGACCATCGACATCTGGGCAGACTCGACCGGGCAAACAGACAAGGAACAGTGCGTAATCTGACAGCAGGAACCAATGCAGGACGTCCCAGGAACGTGACTCAAAGGTCGTTGCAGCACAATTTGATTTCCATGGGGTATCGCGGCCGAAGACCGACACCTGTGCCGCTACTAATAGCTGATCATCGGTGGCGGCGACTCACATGGGCTCGGGAAACATGTGGATTTGACTTAGAGGACTGGCAACGTTCAGCGTGGTCAGATGAGCCACGTTTCCAATTGCTACGCGTGGATTGTAGAGTCCGGGTGTGGTTGAGACCCTATGAGGCCATGGACCTAAGTTGTCAACAAGGCACTGTGCAAGCTAGTGGTGGCTCTTTAATGGTGTGGGGCGTGTTTATCTGGCATGGTTTGGGTCCTCTGGTCCGTTGAACCGGACATTGACTGTCATTGCTATGTTCAGCTGCTTGGTGACCATCTCCATCCCTTTATGGACTTCGTGTACTATGGCAAAAATGGGATTTTCCAGGATGACAATGCGCCATGTCACCAGGCCGCAATGGTGCGTGACTGGTTTGGGGAACATTCTGGCAACTTCCAACGCATGATTTAGCCCCCTAGATTACTGGACAAGAACCCTATGTGGGATATCATTGAACTGGCTATTCGTGCCCAGGATCCTCCACCTGCAACAACCACTTAATTGTGGACGACAATCGAAACTGCGTGGGTGCACCGCACATCCCTCTAGCGGACTACTAGCGACTTGTTGCGTCTTTGCACGTCGAGTTGCAGCACTTTGCCAAGCTCCAGGGGGGTCCCACACGTTATTGGACATATGCCCCATGAATTTTGGCACTTCAGTGCAATGTGCACAAAATTAACAAGTTTCGAGAAGTGATAAGTTTTACTGATTAGTAAATTCAACTATTGCTAATTAGTAAATTTTACTAATGAGTAACTTATTTAAAAATACTAATTTAAAGTGTACAACCAGGGCATGTTTTCAATGCACAGGTACTACCTGAATTACAATCTTTAGCAATAATAAAATGGGATGCATGTTTGTTTTGACAGTGTTCAGCAACTGATAACTTTCATCATTAGTTTTCTTGCGTTGACGCCACTTATTCGGAAGAACCACCGAGACATATTTCTGCATTCATAATCTCGAAGTTATGAGTTTACTAGTTGAAAAGCTTAAACACTTATAAATATTACGCGAGGTT
>JAGDQP010031618.1:0-21835 GCA_022664845.1 Lepisma saccharinum
AAGTGCAGGTAAACAGAAAATAACTTTTATAAACTAAAGTTTGTTTCGTACTTCAATAACGAATACTATTAGCCAGAAAGAAATGTTAACAGAAACTTCAAAACTATGTCAACACATTTTCGGGACAGAATATTGGTAAAGTTATTTTCTGTTTAAGTGCACTCAAATTTCAATAATCGACAGAAAGGGGGGGGGGGGGGGGGGGGGGGAAGAGAGGCGACTTACTTAGGTTCCACCTTAACCGATATTTCGGAATGGAGAGGAGCGGTAAGATTGCAGTCAAAATGCATGGTAAGCCACTTACGAGAGTATAAACTGTGTGGAAAATGAAGGTAGACAGTTAAAGCATCTCCTCTCATGACATAAATGAGTACATAAGTAACCAAAAGTAGACATAAATAGTATTTTAGTAGACAACGATTCTAGTGCCACAATTTTTAGCGCGATATCTTGTTTCCGGCTGACAGAGAGCATAGGTTCCGCGGTCCGTACGCACACGTGCCGCGCTTACGTTTCATACATAATCCGTTCATCCGGTATAAATAAACAAAATACATATGAAACATTTTGACCAATAGTGTAGCAAGAAATCAGGTGTACGTTTTAATGCATGATCAAACTAATCGTTCATAAGAACAACGATTTCTGAGTTTTCAGCAATGAAATTAAATCCGAAAGATGTCTATTCAATTGTTGATAGAAGTAGCTAGCTCCTTTTATGAAGAAATATTTTATCTATTGTTGTTATTCATGTTTAATTTTATGAAGATACCATGATATATTTATTTAGTAACTGCTTGATGTAATCGAAAAGCAATTTTATGTTATTTATATGTATAAACTAGCAAAAGTACCCGTCCGTTGGTGCGGGGTGAATGAAATATGTTGGAAACAGTCATCGGGACAGTCACCAATACTCGCTTACACGTGGCAGACTGCGTCCTTAACTTTGTAAGTTGTGGGGGGCTGCGCCCCTTCATCTTCACCAGACTCTCCAGGGGGCTGCATCCCAATGGGGCAAATCTGCTACAGCCATTACTACTACAATTACTGCTACTACTACTACTACTACTACTTCTAATAATAATAATGATACTCCTGCCAAATACTAACTACTATAATGCTTTAAAATATTACATCTACATTTTTTTATTTACAACAATCCAAATTTAAATTTAAAAAAATATAAACTCTTTATTTATTTCTAATTGTTTTAACTTAAACATGGAAACAATGTATTTAATGCATTGTTATTGGATTGGAGTAACAATGAAATTACGATTTTTATTTATTCCTTCGTAACACAGTCACTTCCGGTTAACAAAAATATGATAACATCCCAAACGGATCCATTATTTAATCATGTGCAAAATATCATTGCAATCGGTCAAGTCGTTTTGACTGATGCGGGAACAAGGGGAACAAACATTGTGACATTCATTTATATATAAATAATAGATCACAGCCATATTCAATCCACTAGCGGATGAGGCCTCTCCCCGAAGGGAGGAGTTGGTCTACTGCTCCCACGCTGACCAGACGGGTTGGGAGAGGAGAGCCGAAGCTTTCACTGTGATCGCTACTGTATTTTATTCACAGCAGCTCCCCAATTGTCCTCACGATGCTGGGTCAACACCGAAATTTTTTAGCCCCACCGGGAATCGAACCCGGGACCGCTTGCACTGAAGTCGAGCGCGCTACCGACTAGGCTACGCAGAAGCTCATTTATATATATATATATATATATATATATATATAGGGTGGAGCGGAGCCGACTGACATATTTCAACTAGTCATATATTATATACGGAAGCAGGGAAAAACTAAGTAAAAGTGTCTATAAAAACGACCATGTATGCAACTTATTTACCATCGATTACAAGGTTATTTTTTTAAAACTACATCAGGCAGATGGCCTCCGTTTACATCAATGCATTGTTGCAAACGTTTCTTAAAGTTGTCGTACACTCGCCTCCGTTGGTCCTAATCAATGGCTGCAACTTCGTCACTAATGACTTGCTTGAGTTCTTGAATACTCGTGACATGCCTCTGGCACACACGGTCTTTCAGGAACCACCACAGAAAAAAGTCTGGTACACTGAGGTCGGGCGACCGAGCTGGCCAAGCGATGTCGCCGAAACGAGAGATAGCAGTTCCGAACATTTTACGCACTGCAGCCATACTGTTTCGCGCGGTATGGGCTGTTGCTCCATCCTGCTGGAAATATAGGTTTCTAGGGTCAATGCCAAGCTGTCGTAACTTCTGTTCAACAAAGCCTTCCAACATAGTCTAAATCAACGGTCACTGTTTGTTCATTGTCATCCTCAAAGAAATACGGGCTTACAATTCCGAAAGCACCGACTCCACACCACACCGTCACTTTAGGAGAGTGCAAGGGCTTTTCATGCAGTTCCTTAGGGTTTACTGGTGACCAGTAGCGCATGTTTTGTTTGCTGACCCAGCCAGAAACATGAATATGTGCTTCGTTGCCCATTAGCAAAATATACAGAATGTCTGGGTTTTCCCGTAACCCATGGTGGTGCAGAAAGCAAGGCTTGCTTCCTTGTCTCTTCCGTTAATTTGTTGCACAATTTGCAGTTTGTAAGGGTGAAATTTTACCTTTTTTAGCATTCGATTTAAAATACTTCTCGTGAAGCCTAAATTGCGAGACTGCTGGTGCGCCAAACGGCGAGGACTGCGTTCAAAATTTCCCTCACTGTCTGCAGGTTCTCACGCGTCTGCACTGTTCGTGGAGCTCCATGCTTCACGTCTAACACGTTACCAGTTTCTTCAAATTTATTCACCCAAGCCAATATGGTATTGCGAGACGGTACGTGATCATGTCGACCAATATTGAACTGTCGTCAATAGACACGCTGCATTTTCATGACCGAATTTGTTTTGTAATAACTACGAACACAGGTAACACGGTGTTCCGTTCCAATGCTCCACTGCGACTGATATACCGCGGCGGCACACGGTGTCATGAAATGGCGTCCCCCCCCTCTACCATTCCCCCTCCCGCCAACCCCGACAAGCTATCGCGGAGGCGCACTATTCAGATTTGAAATGTGTCAGTTGGCTCCGCTCCACCCTCTCTATATAGATAGATAGATGCATACGTGCATTAGCTGACTTGTTCCGTCTTTCAATCAAAATTGCTTACGGTAAAACAACCAGTGAGACCTTAGGATCAACCACTGATAACAGGGTTATTACAATTTGTATCATAATGTACTTTATACCGTGTCGTGGAGGTAGCGAACAGCGAAAATCGTTAAGATGAGTGGACAATACCTAAAAGGAAACTGAAGTTCGTGGCATAGTTTTTCGTCGATATATTTAAACCTTCCCTCGCACTTTCCACTAGAGTTGGAACTGGACAATGTCTAATTTTCTACGCATTATTTATTTATGGTTTAAAGGCTTTTCAGCATACAGTTTCGTCAATTCGTAGCGTGAAAAATGATTTCCAGTAAGAGTTCTGATCAATTCCTGCAGGAAATATGAAAATTTGAGAATTGTTTTATTCTATGTTGGCCAAAATTACAGAAAAAAAATCATTCTGTTTTATTCTAAGTCATTGCCTAATAAACTGTCAATGACTATAGTTTTATTCTGTGTCGTTGGACTTGTATTTACGTATTTTTTGTTTTATTCCATGTCCTTACCCAATGGGATTCACTCTACATGTCACGGGACAAGATGGCTGCCACCAGTACTTTTTACAGAAAAAGGTTGAGGGAGGAGCTGCTTTGAAATCTATTACTGGAAACATACGTAATGACACTAATGTGATCGTTTTATTGTTACTGTTTTTTGTCAAATAAAGCATGTCCTTTTAAGTGCAGTGTTTTGTCGATACAACGAAGAATATGATGTCTATTATTTGGATAATGGAATTTTTAAGTACTGTGTCCAGTGAATGTGTTTCCTTACAGGATGGAGGATATTTCAATGATGCTGATAATAATAAAATGAACTTACATCTACTGTGAAGCGGAATTACCTACAGTGAAATATAAAAAACAAACAACTCACATGCAACACTGTTAACTGCCGATGTTTACATAACTGAACGGTTTACTTTCAACGAGCAAAACAATCTAGCTAAACCAATCAAAACCGTTCCAGTATTGTCGAAAGATAAAATCACGGACATCAAAAAACTGTTTCGCTTTATGCCACAAGCTGACAAAAAAATTTACAACACTATTTTCAAGTGAGAGTCATAGAATTTTGTTCATTTTTCTTTGTTTTTCCTTACTATGAACATTTAGTTTTCAACACAAGACAGTGTTTCTTAGCTTCATTTTCTTTATACTGAGCACATATCCTGTCAAAACACTTTGTTTTAGTGTTTTTGTAAAATAAAATAATAATGAAAAGATGAAGGGTGATTTAAAAAAAAATATTTTAGTCCTATGGTTCCTGCAAATGCTGACATACATTTCCCTGCTTCTATTCATGAATATTTCACTCTAAAGGAAAATAAAGAATCTGAAATTCTGAATATTATGCGCACTTCGACAATACTTTCGTCAATATTCAAATACAATGGTGCTTTTGTACGACAGAATAATTTTCGAAGCGTTACAAGAATCAACTTGCGTCAATTCCAAACAAGAAGTCAATTCCTTGTTTCTACAATTTCTCTACAACAATACAAGGCCGATTTTTTTTTTTTTTAAAGGAAATGATACTACAATGGATGTACTTGTATAATATAGCAATGTTTAATAATTCTGAACGGTTTTACGACAGTCGAAGAAATAAACTTCAAATCGTTCTTCTGTAAAAAAGAGAAAAGTTGATATAGAATAAAAATTCTCTCGCGACGAATTATTATTACAACTACAAATGTTAGGTCTAGATTGCTTTACTCAAATTTTGATACATATGCTTAAGCTGACAGATACTGCAACAAATCTTTTGTGTGCTGAAATGTCTTTAAATTACACATTCTCCAGTACCAACTATGGAAGAAAGTGTGAGGGAAGGTTTAAAAACATGTCAACGCAAAACCATGACCGCTCATCCCACGATTTTCATATGTCCGCTTACCCCACGTTCTCTCCCCAACGTAATTCTTTATACAGATAAATCGTTCTGCAGCATTTCAATGATTAAGCACTGATGGATAAGGATCTCAGTATTTTACAGAGTACTGTTATTTTAGTCACTGATTAGAACAAAATGTTTTGACAAGTATTGTATTAACTTGGAATAATCCTATACAGAGATTGTACAAAGTTCTACTGCCGAAGTCTAAGTCAGCTTAGGGAGAGCTGCGTCTTCGCCTTCACACATATTTACAGAATCCACGTAAGAAAGATATTTTGGTCTCAACTTTAAAGTTCTACCGCACACCAACAGAGCATGGTGAGTAGCTATATAGTAATCTCTTAGAAAGAACAGGTCTTGAAAAATATGCACTCTGAAGTTTTTTTTTTAAAAACAACAAAAGTTGAATTTTTTTATTGCACACGTTTTTATAAAGATGCCCCATTACGGAGTTCATAATAATTTGCATAAGCTTGACAGAATATACTCATACATCAATACTGAAGAGGAAGAATGTAACTTGATACAAAGTATACTTAGAGAGAATACTTTACTAGTGTTTATTTGCAATCATGTTCTAATCGTAGAGCTGTATGTACAAATCATCCTAACCTATAGTGCTTGTCATCTAAACAAACTAATAATAATAACATCACTACTAACAGGTGCTGTAATATATTAATGTACTTAGATGTATCATTTCAAGTTAGTATCTCATCAGAAGAACGACATAATAGAAGGAATACACGGTCAATTAAAAAAAAAAAAACTTTACGTATTGCTAACTATTAAAAATCGGTAATCATACATCGCAAGTAGCATAATTTTATGGCTCAGGCCAGGATAAGGTAGGGAAAGGATGTTGACCAAGGCGTAGTTTGAAGGTGGCATTCTGGTGAGACTGAGGGAAAAACTAAAAAAAATCTATCATGATGGGCGGCCGCTGGGATCTTTCCCAGGACGTTCTAATTGCTAAGCCAAACACTCTATGAGCGCTCGGTATGTGTTCTGCTCTTGTGTGCCCTTGTTTTTAGAAAAGAATAGTTTTGGGTTATCTTTGGGTGTCGTAACGTAAATTATGATAAGAAAAATATTACCTGATACTCTGATATAAAATCTAGAAGCTGCAAACAAAGCTTTCTACTGGAACATGTTTGTTGTCGCAAACTGAAATGTACAGGAAAAAATCGATTACTTTCGTCTGATTTTTGTAACACTTTAAAAGTTATCTTTCAATTAATAATAGACTAGAATTTAACTTCTAATACGACATACCATGCCAAATAATAACAAAAAAGGGACTTTTCAACCCAGCAATCTGATTCACATGAAACGTCATAAGATGGTAGACGACTTGAAGTAACGCACACATAAAAAGTATTAACGTGCTTAATAGTGATACATGGTATTCTTACAGCAGGTTTGTCAATATGGAAAAAAAAAACGTTAAAAATATGCGTACAAAAATCATATCATAACTTGGTTTCTAATTGTGGTATAGCAATTATCTTGGGCTTGTTTTGAAGCTAAGGAAGCGTAGTTTTGATGAAAAGTACCATTATACAAAAATATTGCAGTTTTCATTTTAGAGTCAAATGGTGTAGGGGCTGAACACACACCTTTGAGTAACAGGGTTGCTACCCGTCCCGACTTTTGATCCGTTGCAATGTTTATCAGGACACAGATTTTCCGATTTTCACAGTCCAGAGTTGAAACATAGATAATATTTTATTGTTTGATATATTTAACAGTATAGGCATAAAACTACACTTATTATTTCTGGGACATACAAATTTGATTTTATTTTTCTATTTGTTTACTTCAAGAGTCTTCACACATGATGGTAAAGCAATTCATTGCAAAGTAGCTCCTACGCATATTCTTCAGTTTTTTAGCATAGAAGACTCAGCACAAGATGGCACTCATGTGTTGAATTGTCGGAAAACATTTCCTTTTCCTTTTGTTACTTATCTCTGCCTATTTTGTTCCTTTGAAAAAATACGACTGTTTTCAGTGTTAATTATAAGTTTATATGTATAAGAAGGACCTTTCGGATAAGTAAGTTATTAAAACTTACAGGATGGATTTAAAATTGATTGCACATCTACTCAAAAAGCGTACGTAAAACGTTAATTGGTATACAATTTTCCCAACGTCACTCATCACTTGCAGAACCACCTTTTATTGACGGGGTGCAGATGAATTTTAAAAATGTTAGTTAAAAAGTCCTGTTAATTAATAGGAAAAGTACTATTTATTTTCAGTAGTAATTTTAACTTCAAAAGTAATCTACAATGGTCCTTAAAAAAAAAAAAAAAAAAAAAATTTTCGATTTTATGAGCAAAAAGGGACAAGAATAATCATCTTCGGCCCCACCTTAAACCGGTGCTCATATATGCAAAAGTCTCAGATGTAGGACCTGCTCCATTTTCATCACTTCTCCCACAGTCACTATCAATATTGCTAGTGGCCGGTAGGTATACCCTAAATCCCAAGAGTTACTTGCCACACCTCTAATGTAATATACATCCTCACCTGCAAGTTTTGTGATGCCTTTTATGTTGGGGAAACAGGTGGGCCTCTCAGCGTTCATCTCAATAATCATCGTTACTTCTGGACTATCAACAAACCGGATACCCCAGTCTCTCTACATACCCAGTCACACAACATCAATTTTTATATATTTTTCCTTGTTGCCCTAATATACACATATCCCCCTACAACCAGCACTTCAACACGCCGTCTGTGGGAGGGGGCCTTTATTCATTGCTTGAGCGCAAAAATGAAACCTGGCCTTAACCTTCAACAACTCTAAACCTCCCGCTTGCTTTGCATTTTCAACGCATTTCCTTCCACTATCCCCTCCCGAACTTACACGCAATACAGTTGTCAATTGTTCCAAGCTCCTAAAATCTACGTTATACAGCTGTCAATTGTTCTCCAAGCTTGATGCGTCGTCCGCTAAGTGGTGCCAGTATCATCTTAGTCTTTATTCAATCTTCACGTGTCCATCATTTCTTCTCCCGTCAAAACTGAGGACTTTCAGTCCGAAATATCGAAGAAGTCTATGTTAATTACTGTGCGTGCGTGTGTGTGTGTTCTCATATAGAACAAATAAGCCGTAAATAAATTCCTTCCATTTTATTGTAAACTGACCTTATAATATATATGTAAAAAAATGTGATGCAGTAGACTTCTGAAAGGCAACTTCTAAAAGGAAAATTTTTAAATGCGGCAACAGAATACAAGTAAAATAAAAAATTGTATTATGGCACTGCACAAAAGTCAGTTTCTTAACTAATGAACTTTACCTTTCAGAGTATAACTACGGTTCATTGATGTCAATGAAATCCTTAAAATGTCGCTTCATTCCATTGCTCACTTAAATCTACGAAACCCAGTTTCATAACACGAAAAATGAATTGTGTTTGTCTATTCTTACTGGCAAAACATAAATCTCATTTTTTACCATAACTATTTCAAAATTAGCTGCACACAATTAAAGTCAGTGAGAACTACATTCACCGTGATAGCTGATTCGTTACTCTTTTAAGTTATTACTATTTTACTGCATATTAGGGAATGTTATTTCACAAGATTTTAGGCACGTAAGTTTCAGAATCTATCACAATATGACGAAATGAGAAGGATATTACGAATCTTTGTTTATTCATTTATTTAGTAAAGGCAGCACGAATGCAGAAACCGACATTTATACGCATGCTTATAACAGTACACGTAAAAACAATTTACCACGAATGAGCTTCGGATTGTTCACACAAAGAGCGAAATCGTCAACCATCTGGTTACGATACATAGTAATTATACAACGATCTTTTACAAAAAGGATGTGGAATAGAAACTTATTGCATACAGTCATGTAAAATTTTCCTTACCTGTTCATTGTCCATAACTTCTTATTTATTATGCTATCACATATCTTTTTATTGGTCTCTGCATCAAAGAGTGGAATCCCAAAGGAACAATCCAACAACGTCCATCGTTTCGATTCCTCTTCAGAATTCAACTTTAAGCTCCCATTGTCTGATTCATCATTTCTTACGTTTACCAACTGAGCAAGAGAGTTCCCTTGTTCGCAAGAATCACAGTCCAAATTATCCAACTCTTCCTTTAACATTTCAGCACACTCTTTGTCTTTAATTCCATTTAGTGGTCCACTTGAAAGTTCTTCAGAATCATTTCCAGAACATGCCGAAATATGTCCTGGACTTCCGTCTTCCCAAAAATTCAATTCCAATTTGGAGAGTCTATGATCGGGCAACACATTAAACTCTTCTTCTTCACTACCACTGTCCAAATTCCACAATGTCTCAATGTTGACCATTGTGATAAAACCACAGTTGTGATTCAAGTCCACATGTTCAGATAGTTTCTGTATAGCAGGGTGTACTAACCAATCCCTTCCTTTCAGTCCATCTGCTGTTTTAAAAAGAAATGAAGACATTAATCAAAATTCCGAAATCAGATAATAAAAATTTGTAAGATAAATAATGTACATAAGTAATCACGTAAATATCAATATTTTACATAAAGTAAACGCACCAGTAATGGACACTCGAAGAGAAATATAAAATAAGATTATCTTCAAGTCTTCAATAACTTTGAGGCCAATTTTTTCTCGATTTTCTCAAAAACAAATTACTTTATCGAAGAAGTGAAAAGTAAGAAACAACTCTTTTTTGTGTTTAGAATAAGAGCACAAGTAGTTATCATATTTTGTGAAGAGTAATCAGTTTAATAAAATTGCAATTAATTAATATTTTACTATTCTATTACTCTTTAAAAAATAGTGATAACTAATTGTTCTCTCATTCCAAAACACAAGAAATAGTAAGTAAAAGATTTCTTTCTTACTTTTCACTTTTTCGATAAAGCGATTTGTTTTTGAGAAAATCGAGAAAACCCACAAAAATGGACCTCAAAGGTACTGAAGACTCTTAATGGCGGAATCATTTCAACTACGTGGGAAAATTTAATATAGTATGTTCTGATGTCACAGAATCTTATTCGCTCCTCATCGGTTCCGTCTGATTTTTCTGAGATGCTGATGGAGCTACGTTCCATGTCCCACATACTCTTCAATGCATTCTGTTAAGCAAGTGATTAAGGTAAGAGCTTTTTTTTCTTATTCATGGAATTACAATAACGAATCCTTTTGTTCTTATGCACTATTATGTATTACGAAATGTCTTGGATTCAAGTATATAAATGGGCAAACCAACTTATAGCTTGTATATGTTATTCAAAACAAGGGGTATACATTATCGGTACGGCAAAGCCAGTTTTTGTCCAATTTTGGAAACTTACTATTCATTACTGGGTTGAAATCAGAATTCTTGATTGATTAAGATGTTATTAACGTCCTAAACGAGCTGGTGAGTTTCTAAGGACGAGACTTACAGTTTTTGGTAAAGTGGACTCTGAACCACTCCGTTCAAATAGCCATTAGCGGAAATTGAGCCCATGACCACGTGCACAGAAAGCGAGCGCGCTAAACTCTAGGCCACCCCAAGGGCGAAATTATAATTCTGTTAGTTGTTTTATTTCAACCTGGGAATGATTATATTATTTACTCTTCATGACCGTAAGTCTGTAAGGAAATTTTCTGACCCCATTTCTTTTC
Organism: Lepisma saccharinum; assembly: GCA_022664845.1. Taxonomy (NCBI): domain Eukaryota; kingdom Metazoa; phylum Arthropoda; class Insecta; order Zygentoma; family Lepismatidae; genus Lepisma; species Lepisma saccharinum. The sequence continues at coordinate 10,709 of JAGDQP010031618.1, forward strand.
ACACTATTAATTACAATTTAGAATTTGCATTTTTATGGCCACAAGGAATCTATGGCTCAGGCCGGGATAAGGTTGGGGAAAGGAAACGGACTGTCAAAGTTGAATGTGCCATCAGGGTATTTGCCTGATATGACTGAAGAAAAAAAAAAACTGTTAAAATCTCAGTAAGGGTGATCGACCGCTGGTTTCGAATCCAGGATCTCCAGAATTATTACACAGCTGATTTAAACGAAACAATCAGATAATCGAAGAACAGCATTAAACATATAATTTTGTTTAGTACTAATATTGGTAACATCAGCAATAATTATTTAAATAATTTTGAGTTAAAACAGTATGTCCATTACTGGAACACTTTATTTCATATTCTTTACGTGATATCATCTAGAATTTTCTTAGTATACACCAATTCACAGGAAAGAAAATAAAGTACAAAAAACTAACAGTTTGGTAAGTTACGTAATAATCTGACCAAACGTTCATTTTAAATCTACAGTGAATGTTGGTTTAGTATGGCCATACTGTAGAACTTTCCGGAACTGGAAAATTTTCCGATCGGCTACATTCTTTATGCACCTGAGTATGCATAGAAAAGGACTACTTGGACACGATAAAAAATATGATATTCCGTTTAGTTCAATAAAACTTTATCAGGTAATTAACAAGACAAAGATAAAATAGTGACATTCTCAGAAGAACCTTTCGGCCTGAGCCTTAGATGCCCGAAGGCCATAAATAATTTCAATTTCAGAAGAACCTTCACTGACCTTCAATGACTCCTATGAATAGTAGTTTTAAATATAGTCTTTAATTACCTGACTTCTGCTTTTTTTAACTACTTGATGATGTTAAGCTTGATCAACGCACAAGGTGACTACGGTTTCCTTTTATTGTGTCCAGGAAGGTCTTGTTTATATACTTAGAAAATTCAGATTTCACATAAAATATCTATAAGCATCCTTAGTGAGTGGAAACGAAATATATATAAAGGGAAAATAATCCATTTTTACTTATAAATAACCTATTTACAATAGCTGTATAGTATAAAGTGCCCACCGACACCTCAGCCACGTCTCTACACCTTGTCTTCATGACATATTTTTAAGCACGGGTTGGCAACACAGGTAAACGAGTGTCTGGAGACGGAAATACCCACAGTATGTTACTACTGTGCCAAGCTTGGTGCTGCTATGTCCGAAGTAACGGAAACAATTTTTAAAAAATGATTTTACAGAAAACGTTGGCAATACTGAAAAGTGGGGTGCTTGCGGAGTAGACCACTTCAGTGTTTTTGTCTTGTGTCAAATAATGCTTTTTACAAAGTGTGGCGCGCCTAGGTCAAACTGAATGGAAGCCATTTGAACAACTGATTCTATAAAAAAAATAGGTTGATAACACTGAACTACTGCACCAGTCAGACGATTCCGGCGGCTCCGAGTTAATCTAGCCAAGACCTTTCCAACGACACCTCAAGCACCTTTCTACACCTAGTAGTTCCTGAGATTTAATTTCTAGACATGGATGGACGGACGGACACCATGAGCGGGAAAATAAGGTCTCTTTTAATATAGCTTTGCTATCAAGGGACCTAAAACTATCTCACAAGATAATTTCATTGTAGTGCACGGAAGACGTACTTAAAAATCGGAAGTACTTACTTGGTATCAACGTCTTCAGTACGGTTTTTAAAAATCACACTGAATATATAAATTTCCGGTTAATTTTGATTGTAGTTTCGTATTCATTGAAAGAGACGCACGTCAACGGACACTTAAATAAATATATGAAAATTAAAAGTGAAAAACGAAGAGATAACAAGGGTGTAAGAAATGAAGATGTAGTGTAAGAAAAAGTAACATCATCTTACACTACACATTTTCTTACATACTTCCTTCTCTCCTCTGCTTTCTTCTTTTACTTTCTGTGTATTTATTTATTTAAGTGTGTATTGGCGTGTACCCCTGTCGATGAACACGAAGCTGTGTTCGAAAATAATCGGGAAAATTACACATATGATTTTTATAAACCTACACTGAAGCCAAGTAAGTACTTTCTTTCTCACAAGAATTTGAGAATCTCAGAGAAAAAATTTAAAATGGACACTATATTAAATCATAGTCGATCGAATAAACAAGCTTGAGGAAAATAACGAGGACAAAGACTTAGAGAGAAATCGAAGACGAAAGTGAAACGAAATGTGACACGAATTTTTTAATTTTAATTTAATTTGTAAGGCCTTTAGGCAACTTTGGCTAAGGCCAGATAGATGAAGATTGGATGAATTGGTGGAATGAAGAAAATGAGAGGAAACGGGAGTACCCCGAGAAAATTCACGCACACGGTGTTTGTCCACCAGAAAGCCCACATGGCACGAGCAGGGGTCGAACCGACGATCCCTAGCACCACAGGTGAGGGCTATACCATTTAGCCACGGGGCCCATGAAATGTGGCACGAAGAGGAGAACATTGGAACTAAAAGTCACAATAAGGTATGGAGATTATACGAAGTATACACTCTTGTCATGTTATCACACTGCAACAGTGAAAAGATAATGGAAATTATTTACTTTCCAACAGTTGAAAATATTGAAACGAAAGGCGCAGAGCAAAGGTGTTTTCCGTTCTTATACTTCACAGCAGCATAAAACAATAAAATTTAAATTGTACTTTCTATTAAGTTGTCGGATTATATACGAAGAGCATACGGAGAAAGGGTGACTATACTCCATGTGTGATAAAGAATCACCTCGACACTGAACCAACGCAAGTGAGAACAATGTCGGGCAAACTATCATTGGAGTTTGAACCTTACATTTTCTATCACGAAATACAGGAGAGTGAAGTCATTATACTTTTAATTCTTATGGGCTCGTCATACAATTCATTTCCACAAAATGTTTACGAATGTACTTTGTGTCTGTAGTTGGCAACATTATTACCCTACCCTATACAAACAAAAAAACTATAAAGTACACAAGTTATAAAGGCTTTACTTTAAATTCAGCATTAAAAATATATACCAATTAATGTATTAAATATGCCTTCTTTTACCTGTATAATGGTAGTATTTCAGTGCGATTTAAGTAAAATAGTATTCAGTAATGATGAATGATCTTTTATAACAACTAATACCTCGTTCTAACTTCTCTTATAGATACAACGAGACCAGTTTTCTACTACTGGAACTGCATTTCTTTTGAAATATACTACGCAGTATTTTTCCTTGTTGCTAAACTAGAGTTGGAGAATACAGCGCTCTTGGCAAAAACACATACTTCGAGCACATACATGTGTGAATTTCCATTATTTGATAACAACTTATTTGATAACAACTTGAATAGCTGTAAGTAGCTGTTTCAAGCCAATATTCGTATTCGTAATGATCATTTACAATAAAATATTAGACACACTTGTTTTAGTAATTTTCGAAACAGAAGGAACTTTGATAGTAATGAATGGTTTGGTCTCTTCTTAATCATACGGTGGAAAACTATTATCTACCTCACGAAACTTGAGAGTAAAGATAAACAAGCGTAACACTAAGAAGCGTATTCATCCACCCTAACTGCAATCGGGTTGGCTTTTGTAAGCAGAGGTGTTTCCGCCTCCCATACAGCATGTGTTTTATTAGTCATATATATATAATAACTCTTACGTTCTGAAGGCACTCAGAAATGTTGCCTCCTCGCTCTTCTTGTACATTGCTTCTGTCTAACTCACACGAAGAAAAAAACAATGTGTCCCTCTCCCTCTGGACTGGAATGTGACCGTTGCTTGTCTTACGAAGAGGACACCATAAAATTTCGTTTGCTGGTGACTGAGTGATGGTCAAGGAGTAGGAGCGAAAACGATGTGCCAGGAAAGCCACATGTTCAAATGCTCAATGGTAATATAATTCACAATTTCAAATACAGTACCAATATGCATCCTAGATAAACATTTTTTTATCTGCTTATTAGAAATTAACGTTACAGTAAATAACTAGTAATATATCGTTGACTTCTAGCGGAAATTCATGAGAACTATTTTATCTTTGTCCAGCTGTGTGACAAGGCACACAACAAATCGACTTTGGAGGCTGGTGCGTGGCTTGTTGTTACTTAGTCTCCGGTCTCGTGAAATAGTCAATAGTTCTTTTGGCAATAGAACTAAGGTGTTATTGCATACACAATGTATACATGTAGATGTTCAAATAAACGATATGAAATATATTTTTCGTCCATAATCGTTGTTGAGATCAAAATATAAGTGGCTTTGGTACATCTCGTTAAATTATTTCTGTGTTAATCATAAAGAGAAAAGACAGACTTTTTATTGATCAGCTCTAGAAAAACGGAAGTAATATCTACGAGCAAGAAAATCTTTGGTACTAAAGAAAGAGCTGTACTTCAATCAACACATACTATGGATAAATCTGCGTTTCATTCAGAGGCTTTATCTTAATAAATGACTATAAATTAATGGCATCACACCTACTTGATCTCAACCAATGTAATTAACTTTAAACAAGATATGCAGATCGATGAAAGCCCCATTCCTTACGGCATAAAGTAGAGTAAGGATTAGGACGAACTGGATATTTATACTTAATCAAATCCTTCTGTTTGCCTCGAAAATCCTTTGGGGGAAAAAAAAACTGTCAGAAATTCAGTCTACAACAATACGTCTATCCTTTATATTATGTTATTGTGTACAAAGTATTGTTATCGATCTCCATGATATCATATTTCTTATTGTCTCAGTATGTATTTTGTGAAATGCTAATGTCTCTTGGTTTGGTTTTTCTATCCTCGATGCAATTGTGTGTGGAGCAGAGTAGACAAGGTTATCAACAGGGTTAGTAAAATGTAGGGATGGACTTTATATTCTCCCTTAGATTAGGAACGAGAAACTCTTTCTTGAACAATGATGATTTCGGATCTGATTCCAAGCAAATTCCACCATTAAAACTAATCAGAAACTATTTTACGTAATTAAGTTTAGCTAGCCTAGCAAAACTAATCTAATCGGGCCTTCACTGTTTTGAACGATTCAGGGGAGCATATAAAGTTCAACCAAATAAGATATCTTACTTTGTTTTAATAACTGTATGTAACACTTGATTGTGAATACAATGAGAAGTATAGCTTTCCACTGAAGTAGAATCCAATGTATTCCAAGATGGTAACTTGAGTGCAAGTCATATTTTCTTTACAAATTATTAATATTTGAAATATAATTATTAATTTAACTGAATTCTATTAATGTAGCAATACCTACATTCTAATCCGTACTCTCAAACTTGTAACAGTAATTTGAGTGGAAAAAGTGTGAAATGCCTTGAATAGTTAAGTTTTTACAAAATCTCTCTGCATTCAACTTATAAAGGTTATGTATGCCCCATGTTCACGAAAACACAGACAGATTAGATGGCATATAACAAAGGTAAGGATTGAGTACGTCAAATGCCTCCCACTTCTGCTTGATAATTCCGACCACTTTTGAAATTACCACGATAATATTAAGTCTACTGCAATATTTATTATACAGAAAAAGGAACATGCCACAAAAGTTAAGCATTATCTACTGTGAAAATGAAGTAGTATTAGGAAATACAAAACTGCTATTCTTGACCTATAACTTAACATGGTGCGCTACAAAGCTATCAATTAGAAAAGTATTAATGTGTGGAACCCCTGCATCTTCAATGTCGCTGAAAATGCAATTAGTTTCAAAACCACTATTATTTCAGACAACGCTACATCCTCTTTCACAATATATGACGTAAAAGAAATAGAAAAGACAATAAGAAGACAGAAACTTATTTAAAAATTAGAAACGGTGTTGTAATTATTATTGTGAAATTCTGTATTCCATGTCACTTCTGTTACTGTCTTGTCTTTTACTTAATTCCCTAATTGGCATTTATCTAATGTTTAGGGGAATATATATTCTAATCATAGCTTAGGCGAAGTAGCCTAGTTTTATTTCTATATGCAAAGATTTGTTCATATGCATTGGGTTCCATTTTGAAGTGAACACTTTAGTAGTTTCTAATGTATAATAATTATGACAGTTTACAAGCAGACTCCCATATTTATCATGAATATTCTTTATATCTCAGTATTTCCATTTTGCATGTACCATACACTTAGTTTCCCTGTTGTTATCTAAATACGACTTCCATTATATACATTGTGCTTCTACTTATATCTACTATGCTTTGGATTATTATTAATTATTGAATGTGGTCCTTGTACGTAATAAACTTCTATTAACTTTAGTCCAAGTACTAATTTAACTCTAGAATGTTCGTTCAATTATCTACCGAACCATTCTGTCAGTTACCATGTTTGTAACGTCACCATTTCCAGAAGAATATTAATTCTTTCTTTCCTTTCGTTTTAGGGTTTCTTATATTGTAAACAAATTTCACCCAGTGTATAAACGATATTTTTCCAACTCTAATAGTAATTAGCATTAATTTACAATTTAATATTTTAAACAAATGTTTGAATATGGACTCAGAGAGATAGTGGAAGTCAATAAATTCTCTTAATGAAGGTACTAATTCTGTTTGGATTTCTAAAGTGAGACGTGACTGGCATAAATTTAATGAATTAGCTTCAAAAGGCTTAAAAACAAAGACCTCGCTTGATATACGGAAGTGGAACTTCGGCAGTGAAGAATATCAATACATATGGAAAAACTCACGTGAGACGATTGCATCACCGTGCGGAATTACAGTGTGTAATACGTTATCAAATTCTGAGCTTAGAAAAATTTTGTTTTCGTGCTCAAAACAGGCAGACTAAGGTGGAACGTCGAACAAAAATACACAGAAAATTGGCTGAAGACATGTACAGAGTTGGAAGTTAAAGTGTCACTATAATGAGCTATATCAACGAAACGGTATCAACGGTATTATACAACCAGAAACCGCATGAAACAATTGCAGGGAACGCAACATGGTGCTAAACAAAGAATGGAATGGAGCAAGGCATTATGGATATACAATTATTCTTGGAAATCCAATGTAACACACTGGTAACTATGAATGATGCATATCTCTATTATCTTGACGAGTTGTGTTTGAATATCATGTATCGTTGTAATATTTTACGAAACATATCCTTTGCACATAACAACTAAAATGTAGGCAACATTCAACAATAATGTAGATTCTAAATTATCGTAATATGTTCATGATTACGTTCAATTAATGAAATTTTGATATACCCGTTAACACTCAGGTCTACTTTCCATAATGACACAAAACATCTGTTTTACTGACAAGGCTGTAAACCCTAAACAAAAAAGAAAATCAGCGTAACAGTCTTCTTCACTTGCGAAACAAAAGAAGGTCCCTAACTAAATACTCAGTGGATCGAGATTTAAGTAACAGGAGAAAGGAAGTTGTATCATTTTAATGAGGCAGAGACTAACGTGGATTTTAATGCCAGGAAGAATATAATAGGTGAATAGCTGAAGGTTGTAAGGGTGCCAATTCGTTTTCAAAGATGTCAAATTTAGCGATATGTGAGGGAATTTTTATTTTTTAATGAGGTGGAGAGATTAAAGTGAATTTTTATGAGAGGAAGAATGTGATTGGTGGAAAGGACGATCTTCTGAGGTAGTAAAATAGGGACCAGCTTCTGTTTCAGAGGTGGTTAGTCTGAACAAGACACTGTAACCGTGTTGAAAAATGTTACTCCACTTTTCGTTCAGTGGTACTCTACAGCATTGTCAGTAATAAATCTGTGAAATTCTGAAAACGCGAAATAGGCATAAGCAAAATATTATCTATAAAACAGAAGTTATGCGCTTTTAATTTTATAGCAAAAAATTTACCTTGGCACAGGTCTCCATTATAGCTTTCCACTGGAAATGGAACGAGAACAGTTTCAGCTCCTCTGTTTACTCCAAAAGCCTATAATATCAATGATAAACAAATAAATTTTGATGATCGTAATATAAGGTATAATTATACACAAATAACCACTTTCTTTTAATGTGTGTTGTTAAGAACAAGGAATGAGTGCGGAATGAGCTTCTGAAATATACACCCTTAGCAAATAATAATATCTAGATGCAGTCTTCTTCTGACACGAGTCTGTTCAAATTAACTCAGGGAACAATTGAGGAATATTCCATATTCTTGCCGCAAAGTTTTGTTGGGTCAGTCCATGTGAATTCAGAGAAACAGAATAACATAAACTTGAAAGATAAACAAAACAACTGATCGCTCCGTGACCGCTACTCGCTGTGTAATTTTAACAATTACCATATACAAGGTCTTTGTGAAAAAGGAAAAATCATCTTAAAAAAGCTTGTGAAAAAGGAAACATCATCTTAAAAAGCTTGTTAAAAAGGAAACATCATCTTAAAAAGCTTGTGAAAAAGCAAGACAAAAGTTTGCTACCGCATTTAGAGTTAAAAATTTTCAGTTGCACCATTCTTTCCTCATTTCTATAACTTTCCTCTTTAATTCTCACTTTCTAAATATTAAACTACTCAACATTCGATGGTATCTCCCTGAACATACTTGAAAATATATTTGGACAAATAAAGATGAAATTTATACTGAAGACTTTAGTGTCCTACAAACACCGAAGTACGATATATTTTAAAATAAACTTGTTGCACGCTGTCAGTAATTTTGTTCATAGTTCCGCAGACAGGTGAAATATTTGGCAGAATTGTGCCTTTAATGATAGAAGTATGGAACTTACAGCATATACTGTACATTATTCTAAAACAGCGTTTCTCAGCCTATTTCATCCCGCGACCCCCTTTTACCATGCTTTCTAGCCGGCGACCTACAAATATTGTATTTTGTGTAATATGTTTTTTCATTTAAAAACATGACAGTTTATTTCCTGTATTTTATAATAAATATCCTAATTATATTATTCAAAAACTATTGGAGAAACTACACTACATAAAATGATAAAATCAATAAACAAAAAAAAAATCTTTGATAATTATTAGATTTAATCTACAAAATCCTAGTTCAATTTATTTTTTACCTCTCCTTGCGACCCGCTTGCACACATCCCGCGACCCCGAAATCGAGAAACCCTGTTCTAAAGATTTTTAAGATACAGGGCCATCTCAGGTTTTTTGGAACCGGCCGCCATTTTGAAAAATGGCGCCAAAATACGGTTTTTTGCATTTATCTCATAAACGGTGGCCCGTTGAGAAATTTGCAAGAGTACAAAATGAAAGATCATATTTTTTTTCTTTCTGAGTCATTAGAAAGATTATTCTAGGTGAAAAATATCTCCATTTTTCAGCTGTGTTTCCTGAGGTATTTGCAATTGACGCCATCTATCGGGGAAACGCCACGAACTTTTTCCCAGACCCAATATCATAAACGACCTACAGATCTTATACAACTTCCAATACTTAATCGCTTTCAAGGATCTCTACTTCAGTATGCTTCACAAGCTAACACTTACTTGAATCAAAACAGCCGAGTGACAAAGGGCATCATTGAGAGTGAACACAATATTTGCAACTGGAAGCACGCCAGGATCATGACCCCATGTAGTAACTAGAAGTTTATCGTAGCTCTGAAATACTTGTGGAAGATGCTTCAGACGAGTTCCTGTTAACAATCAAAACAGTCTTATAACAATGTTAAAAGTTTTACTTCATTACACGTTGTACATTCAATAATATAACTACATTACAGATACATATTAAAATGTTACAAATAAAACTGACAAAAAAACATTAACAATAATAAATTTGTATGCATCATGTGTTAGGATGATGATACTTAAGCTCTGCAGTTTGTAAATTACATCAGTTGGGCTTTTTTTTTTTGACAAATACTAATATTAATACAGTACATTTACTGTAGACACTGTAGGCACTGGGAAAAACTCCAGGGTAAACTCAATTAGCGTTTGATTTGAAATATCCTACTGTTTTGAATTTGAATTTTATTTACGGCCTTTAGGCAACTAAGGCTCTGGCCGAGATAGGGGAGAGGAAAGGATTCGGGAAGGTGTCGGTCAGGGCCTATGTTGAAGGTGCCACCCCGGCATTTGCCTGGTGTGACTGAGAAAAAACCTCAGTCAGGATGGTCGGCCGCTGGGATCGAACCACCTAGTGTTTTGTTCTACCCCTCAACAAACTCGGACAGCGCTCACTAGCTGTGACTCATTCATCCACGCGTCACCTAATTCTTCACACTCTCATCCAAGCCAGCTGACACATGAAATGGGGAAACGTAAAGTTCTATGTGACTGACCGTGGCCAGATCAAGTCCATATAGTATACTTTTCAGGTTGCACATCGAGATTTACCGAACAAATTTTAGTTCCAATGGAATAAATCTTTATTGATTTAGCTAATTATTACCGTAGATAAATAGCAAGTAGAAAGAAAATACACAGAAAAGTGCACCACAACGTAGTGGAATAAGTGATGGGGATGGTCACTTAGGTCAAACATCTAAGTCTCTTCTTGCACATATGAACGCCAGGTGGGGGTAGTAGGGGGAAGGCCAAGATGATTATAAGATTGGGGAGGATCAAAAACTAATCTAGGTTTGGTGGGAAATACTGCTCATGTGTCAGAGTCGGATTAAAGAACCTTGAAATGAGGATTTGTCTGATCTTGATTAGTTTAGGATGGAACTGGTGGATTCGGATGGGTGTTGGAAGTGTGGGTGGGTTGAATATGCGAAGATGTATGTCGGATCTGCTTGGCTACATGGATAGATAGGTAGACTCGGTTGACGTTGGCGTTGGTTGTAAGTTTTGGTTTCTTCCATTTTTTCTTCCTTTAGTTTTATCTTAAACTGCCCTTTCGGCTTCATACACACACATACACAAAACCATAAAGATATGACCTGTGCGAAGAGCACGCGCCGTGAACGGCGCATAAAGGATGTGGATCTAGCGCTCGACCGCCTTTACCTCCCAAGGTGCCCACGAATACCAAGGACACTCTGGTAATCAATTTGAAAGGAGGCTCAGTGTATCTCAGAGCGCCAGGAACAGGAGCTGAAGAAAAGTCTCCAGCGTCTTGGCCGGGATTTGAATCTGGGGCCTCCCGATTCTTAATCAAGCCTGCTACCGCCTGGGCCATGGCGACACGTTTTCTTTTTCTCAGTGTATCTATCTATCTATCTAT
>JAGDQP010031619.1:0-21834 GCA_022664845.1 Lepisma saccharinum
AGTTTACATTCATTTTTTTTTAAAAAAAGGTGATTTACAGAAAAAGTTAATTCCAATGTGTATACATACCTGTGGAAACTTTTTCTTCAGAAATTCCCTCTTCTCGTGGGTCCCTACTGTGGTGAAAACAGTGCAACCCATGTGAAGTGCAACGGATATCGCAGCCTGACCAACACCTCCACTTCCAGCATGAATTAGAATTGACTCACCAGGTTGCATATTTCCACGGACAATGACCGCGTAATAAACCTGTAAAATTTAGTAATAATACTTGTTTTTAGAATTTTTCACATTCCACGCTCCTTTATTTTTATCCGTTGTCTTTACAACATCATAATCAGATTACATCGAGTTTCGTTGTGATATTTAGAAAAGAAGAATCTGTATTTAAACAGTTAACTATTTCATGTGAAAATACTATTGCTCTAATTTTTTATGGCACCATTAACAAACATTGAGATTACCTTTAGAAGAAAATAATTTAGGTGCCAACCAAACAGAACATTGTATCAACGTTGAACAGGTTGTTTATTTATTTATTTAAATGTCTTATTTGGCGATAATAAATAAAAATCAAATTGGAAGCTCTATTTAAGCTCGGTGAGATTAAAAAGGATACAATTTAAATTTTTGGCCAAATTTAACTGAGATAGCCGAGTTGTTCATTTATCCTAGATCTAACTAATGGGCAAGGGGAATACGTATTTCATTTCTTTGCAAATTTCAATAATGAATTCAAATAGAATAATATTCCAATCTTATGTTGTATTTTTGCCTCATTCAAGTATTAGTTTTATGTTTGAAATGATTTGTAAAACACCACGACAAACCTGTTAGATGGCACGCAAATTCTATGACGTACTGAAGGAGGTTTGTGTAATCTATTCTTCGAGAATTGATGTCATGGTAATCGTTTCCGATTACATGAAGAGCTGCCACTGCCATGTACGCCAGTTCAGAATGGATTTTAATTGAGAAAAGTTAATTATTATGTTTCTGTACTCATCCCAGCTCAAACGAAGGAGCGTTCTACACCTAGCTCAGTTCCTTCCAGAGTCTATTGAACGTAGTCTATTGAAAGGGGTTCGGACTCCACTTTAACAAAAATCTTTTAAGCTCACCATCTCGTTTCGGACGTTCAGAACAATGTAATCGATCATTGAGAGAGTAACTAACGCAGGCCTAATGAAGTGGCCACTTTTTGCTCGACTATAGAAACCACAACATATCTAATTTATTTCAGGAATTTCCTGTTTTCACCGATTCTTGTGGCGGTTACAATGGGAACCATTCCATATCACGTCTTCTAATAGCTTTGTCACATGACTGGCACAGTCTTATTGATTTATCGGTATTTCCATGTACGAGGACACAGTTTTCCATCTCGTGAAAGAGATTTCAAAATATGTTTTTAGAATATCTTTCCATAATCAAGTATTGTGTTATTCGATGATCAATAATATTCTTTGTACAATCTATGAATAAATCGGTAAGTGAGTAAAATTCGTTGTTGTTTTGGGGGCAGAAATATGTTTCATTCTTGAAGTGAGATTAAAGACGATAACATTCCATAACGAGCAACGCTTAACGCTCATTTAAACGCTCCCTTTCACTTTTTTTAATTATGGAAAGACCAAAGACAACATTACAAATTTGGTAAGTATGCTTATGGAACTCTGTGATATGAAGTTAAAAATGTTTTAAGAAATTTAATTCTACCTGGATTATTTGACAGTCAGACAATTATGACGTCATAATCTGGGCCGTCAAGTAACTCAGCCAGAATTGTATTCTGTAAAACACATTTAACAGCATATCATAGATTTCCCTAAGACCCAATGAACCTACTTTCCAAATTTGTAATATTGTTTTTTGTTGTCTTTCAATAATTTTCAAAAACGAAAAAATGGTTGGAGAGAGTTAAATAAACAAATTAGGACACTTTATGTATTGATGGATATTCATGGTTTAGAGCACTTCAAATCTCTAATGTACACTTTTTTCTTTCTTTTCTTTCTTTTCTTTTCTTTTTTTTTTTTGTAAAATCACTCAGTAACTTGTTATAACGTTTCTTGTATCTCGTGGAAAATTATTGTTACTGGAATTTTATCCTTTTTATTCTCACCGATTCAATTTAAATTAGTATGAATCTGTAACAACAAGAATGAATACTTACTGTAGCATAAACACACGGAACTGTAGCAGCATGTTCCATTGTCCACGTCGAAGGGATTTCCCAAATTAAATAATCATCCGCAATTACTTTAGTTGCAAGGCCACGTGAAGATACTAATCCCATTACTCTTTGTCCTTTCGCACTCCTCCCGGAAAACTCAAGGCCTAAGACACACTCCTATAGTATTAAAAAATCATTTTAAAAATCAGTAATTAGACATGACCTATTGTTAAAACCAGAATAACGTAAGGCAGGCTGATAATTATAACTAGATAAAAGTGGAAAAATTTATATAACTCCTACTTACGTACTTGTTTTTAATGCTTCTATGCAATAAATATAAAAGTGTTTAATGTGTACCTTTGTTACACGATTCTCTCAACCCTGCAAATTAACAGCACAGGGATTGGGATAAATGTTAATAGCAGTTTTTCGTATGCCCACCGCTAACCGGAGGCTGCCCCCCCACAAACCACCGCGCCTCATGCCGTCCAGCTCCCTTCGGACGCACCGTGGCCCCCTGGCACACCGACCGTCTGTTTTTTTTTGTATACATGCTAGCGTTCACTATCTCCAATCCCTGTGCTGACGTGTTGACTCCTGGATTTGCGGGGTTGAGACTATCCATTTGTTACTTTTTAACCAAATTATTTTTAACTTCACCATTACTCATCAAAACAAAATACTGACTGTCAGTTGTTAACAATTTTTGCCAGGTGCCATGGACATAAATAGTAGTAAACGGAAAATGAAGAATGCAGCAGCCATATTAGTGTCATGTGGAACCAACTTCTGATATGACGTATTAGTCAATAGATATTGGGTGTGTATGTGATTGAGTAAGCGTTTAGATAATTAATAGGTTAGGGAAAATAGAACATATAAATGGAAAATGTTGTTAATGAAATAGATGGGTATATAAAATTTCACGGGCAAATTTATTATTTACAAAAGGACATTTCTAGAATTTTTTACTGTACAATTAGAAGACTGGTGCCGTGACAATAATTTTTGTATATACGGGTGTCAATAACCTCTGCCTATGTTAAGTTGTGGTAATCTAGAAATAAAGGAGCCCGCTTACACAACTATTCTTTCAATGTTATTACGATGCTTTATGTATCATCATAGATGTTCATATGTTCTTGTAAGTGATTGAACAGTCGACCTGAAGGATTATTAGAATGAGTGACTCATTCATATTTTTTCTAATGCGTACAGAAAGACATCTTTTTGTTATAATTATAGTTTCCTACATCTACATGTGACTTCATAGATTCCAGACTTTATTTTGCGTCTGTGAAATGAGTTTTCTATTGAGTATGTGTTCTTCCTATAGTTTTAGGAGCGGTTAATGCTGGTACGTAGCTATTATTATTTAGTACTTGACCTAACCTATATTAGTGAATGGAGATAGTGTGGTATTTTAACATATTTTCATTCTAACTAATTAGCATTAATTTTTGTAAAGATATTGTGTTCCGAATCACGCTGAGTTGAATTGATTTACGTAATATCTAGCGTTACGAGTTTTAGGTGCATACTTTTTTTTTTTGTCAAATTATAAGTCTCTAATAAATAAAAGCGTGTGCAATGTTGCCTCCAGTTGAAAACGGAGGCAATTTTCCAGCACCCTTTTTCCTTTTTGAGACATTTATCCCTCTTCACTCCACTCTGTCCACAATCTAATTTTCTCCCCATATGTTTTAATTTTCCCAGCACATTTTATCACTTAATTTACTTGTAAATTTCATTTTGATTGCAATTTGTATTAGGTCTCATGATAGTGAACACGGGATTGAAGGCAAACCGCAAACCACACCTGCAACAATGAAGAATTCCACTCGCTGGCACTTGTTAAAAGTAAGTTCAATGCACTTCATATAATTGTAATACAATTGGTTGTAACAAATTTAAATTCAGCCGTGAGTCGAGTGCACAGATAACGTGTGGAGAGTCTACAATGTATGTTCATTCCATTTTCATTGTTTTTTTTGTTTTTTTGTTTTTTTTAAGTATTTTCACTGAAATCAGTTGTCTCCTGGTAGTGAATCTAAATTTGTTGCTTAACAAGTTTAGTGCAAGATTTCGCCATGCCGAACGAACGATTCAGCGAACGTGTCGAAATCCCGATTTTTTTTACCTGATTCAGGAATTCAAGCAGGATTTAATCGAAACTGATGGAACTGTTTGTTATACGATTCACTGTTTGCGATTCAAGGAATCACGTTAAATGAAGAGCACCAGCCGGACCGCATACAACAACATATTTCTAGCTTGAAGGATCAAGAGAACAAGCCTCTTCCAACAATCCCGACAGCATCTATTACAAAATGCCTTTGAACAGTGGTCTTCGAAGATCTATAATTCAAAGGAATTTACCATTAATGTGTGTGAAGCATCGATGTAAGACCCTGCGGGAACTCCACTCTATAAGGTGACTTAGTAATCTCAAGGTCCTTAACACAACCCCAGCGGTTGTGCATCCTGACTGAGGTTTCTCAAACATCAATAAATTCAACGTCTTAGCTCCAAATAGAAATAAACTTACTTTTTAAAACTAGAGCTGTTTAATATTGTGATATACAACAGCTTATTTTTCCTCTTTCCTCTGGCCAATGATACTGATACGGAACCTATTGAATACAATTATCTCTGTACATACAATTTATATTAATTACGTATTTTGTAATTTTCAAATAAATATACCAGAACTATTTGTCCCTCTTTTGTTACTATTTTAGTACTGTTTCCTTCCTTTTTCCCTATCAAAATTACCCCTAAAAATCCTACCCTGGTGATATCCATTCTAAAAACCTAGAGAAATAATGCGTTGTATTTCAGTTTCTAATTATTGTGGATCAGTGCAAATTCTAAATGCACGCACGATTTTTTTAAAAAAAATATGACCAGATTGTTGATGTATGTGAAGATGGTTGCTTCCTACACACAGAAGTTTAAAATCTATTGTTTTTGTTGTTGTTTCTGTAGATGAGGAGAACCAGGAAACATAATAAGGTTCTAGAATTTTCTAATATAAGAGTGACTCTTATATTGGGATGTGTGCTTGGAAAGAACAGTCTCCTTAATTTTCGAGTGGAACAGAGCAAGAACGTCGTTCATTTTCTAGAGGATCGCGAACGAAAACAATTTTCTTTGCTTTTTGGTTCCAATGTATATACGCAGATTCCTATACAATATTATTTTCTGTTAGGCACGATAATGAAACAATAAAAAACACTAGATTTTTTGGTGGTATTAGAAATGCATATCTTGTAATTTTTTAAGCATAAATCAGTAAAAATTGGAGGGAACAATTGAGTAAGTGCTTTATTAAATTAGGAACTGCATAACAATCTACTTTGGCTCTGCATTTAGTTCATGTACCTAAAATAATACTTTAAACAAAGTCCAATGTGAAGATTGAAATAAGTTGTCTTATTTTCACACTTCAATAATTCCCTAATATCAGTAGCAAATACAATTTTAAGATAAAACACTTTTGTATTGCTAAGGACTTTTGTATCACTTTCTTTTAATTACTTGCAAGTAAAATGTTAAACATATACTTATTAAAAGTATTTCGAATGTAAGTAGTAATTTAACAAGAACGCAAGAACAAGGAACGAGTATGGAAAAATGATTTCTTTTAATGAAACGAGACATAGAACGCGTTCCTCTTTTAAAAGGAACTATAAACGGAGCGCGTTAGTTTTATGGATAAAGAACGTGAAGGAAACCAAGTTCCTGGAAAAAGAAGCTTTCCGAACATTTGTAGACTTGCAGTGAAGCAAAAACGATAAAACGAATAAAAAATTTTAAAAAGATCAAAACACTCACAATGTCAAAATCGTATTGTAAAATGCAGTTCAGGAAATGTACAAAGATTTGTTGTCACGACAGAGACTCGTATCGCGGACCTTTCGTACGGCAAGCCAACGCCCTTCCATTTAGTCCAGGAAGGCTCAGTGAAATATTGCTCACAGTATATTTATACTACTCTCCGTACGTCAGAGTTTATTCTTTAATTACCATTGACGGCCAGGGAAGGACTGAACCAAAGGACCCACCCTGAAAACCAAAGGGCCTACCCACTGATAACCAAGAGGTCCTTGTCCTTGTGGTAGTGGGCGTTGTGACAAGTGAACCCCAAAGATATATTTCAGGAGCATTCTGTACACTTAATGGTAGTGACACCCATAAAAGGACTTAAAAGGGCTCTTAAGATACTAAACAGGACTGAAAATACAAAGCATTAAATAAATATAGTGCCTTAGAAAAATATGAATGTATTAAAGTAATAAGTACCAACCATTAAAATGTACGTGGGTCCTTCTTGCCGTTTGTGAGGTTCCTACAGTAGACCTACTGATGTAATTACTCCAGTTTGGTCACAAGTTTCGTGTGTTGCAATTCCTAATTTTGGAAGACCCTAATTTTGGAATAATACCCTAAGGCTACCAGTAGTAGTTGAAGTAGATTAATTGGTCTTCTTTAATCGGTAACAGTACGCTTCCAAGAGAAAAGGGTCCGCGTAGGGTACACAAGGTTAATTCCAGGTTCTCACCCGGTCCTGTCAACTCCTTTTGATGCCTTTCCAATTGGACGGTAGGTTCTAGAATAAAAACTGTTGATACATACCATATCGACACACAGTTTGGTTCCGGTCTGAATTTTTGACATTAGATTGTTTGCGTGAAATTACTTGCTCGTATATTTGTTGTTGCATATGCTAAGACATCGCAAAACTGAAGATCGACATCAGCCTCGAAACTCCTACTTTCCCACTGCTCCCAAAGCGGAGAAGCAGGGAACTTGAAGATCAAAGCGACTACTGCCCCGTGCTTAGAAGACATTTGACGAATTAATTAAGATTTATCGAAAACATTCTTTGGAGCATTTGTAATGAGGCTTTTGATTAAAGAAAGTATATTTTAATTTTAAAGCCATACCATACAAAATATTGTGTAATTGAATCTAAAAGCTATGTTTTGGAACAGAGCTTATCAAAGAACACACGATGCAACAAGTATTTTATTATATTTTCTGTCGTTACGACCTATATAACAGGAGCAACTTCCTTCATCGCCGATAGCTTGAAACTGCGAAACGTCGAGAAGTGAAACAAAATAAAACATATCATAACATTGAACATAAAGAAACTATGATATCTACGAACCAGTGGTATGGAGTAAATACTTCTGATTTGAGCAAACTTCAATATTTTAACGAAACGACATGATCAGATTTTTAATTTTTTTCAAACAACTGTAGTGTTGTAACTAACTTGCCCTATGGCTTATGAAACTCGCAAGTTCATCGCCGCAGTAAGAAACGTTCGCTATTGGATTGTAACATGGGCAATACCAAGCTACTTTTCATCAACAACACCTACTTCTCGAAGATCCCTTCTAATATTGTCCTCCCAACGACGTCACGGTTTTCCCAACGGTCTCTTTCCATCCGGTCTTCCAACCAGGATAGAATATAACCTCTGTTTTACCCCCATCCGAGCTACAGGGCCTACCAACCTTAGTCGTCGCGATTTCATTATTCTTACAACATTTTGTGAATCGTACAGTCCGTGAAGCTCTTCATTGTGCAGTCTCCTCCATTCTCCAGTCATCTTGTCTCATTTCGGACCGTATATCTTTCTCAAAACCTTATTTTGAAACACACGTAATATATATTCATCTGTTAGGGTCCTACTCCAACTTCCGCAACCGTTAAGTATTACCGGCAGAATGACCGTTCTGTACAATTTCAATTTCCTTTATATTAATCGCAATGTTAGAAGGTTTGGACTGAATAGAAACATGCGTTACCCGATACTAAACGACTTTTTATTTCTTCCATTACTTCGTTTTCACTTGTTACGTATGCTACCAAGTATTTAAATTTATTTACTTTCTGTATCAACTCATCCCTAGTTCTTATGTTTTTATTTCCTTCATTCCCTGAGTTTCGGCTTGTTACGAGTCATGTATTTTGTTTTATCTATGTTTACCTGTAGATTTATTGCACGTTTCTACTAAGACATCGGTGTTGCCTTGTAGTGCATCTATATCGTCCCCTATTAAATCTACGTCATCCGGGTATACGCACAGTTGGTTCCAACCGGTTCAATAATAGTCCATTTTTCTCCCCTTCAATTTATAAAATCGCATATTCTAACGCATAATTAAACAGTACTGGTGGTAAGGCATCGCCCTGTTTCAATCCGTTACGAATCTTGAAAATATCTGACATAATATTACCTCTCCGTACTCTGCTTATAGGGTGCTGAACAGTTGAACGAGTTTTTTTTCGGAATTCCACAGGATATTGTATAACTATTCACTTTTGGTAGAATCATATGCTTTCTTAAAATCAATGAATAGCTGATGAACGGTCCCATTGTATTCCCATTTCTTCCCTAAAATTGGTTTCAAGGCGAAAATCTGGTCCAACGTGAATCCACATTGATGGTCACCAATTATTTCATCTACGTATATACTTAGGCGTGTTAACAGAATGTTACCTAATACTTTGTAACAGGTTAGAAGTAACGAGATTCCGCTGTAATTATTACAGTCCGATTTATCGCCTTTTTCGTAAATCAGAATTATTATTGAGTTCTAGTGTTTATATATCTTAAAACGTTGTTAGGTTGTTTTCTAGTAATATTGCAAACATCGGGTGTCACGAATTTAACAACTTAGGATGGAATAAAGCTTTGTGGACACAGTGTTAAAATAACCAGTACAGCACTTCACTCGGCCCAATTGAGCTTCAACATTTTGTGCGTAGTTGAACAAATGATTAAGTTCAATTTTCTGGAATGGAGCATGGTGCTGATTCACTTACTTACGCGTCCAAGTAAGTCTTTTAGATTTTTTGTAAAACATAATGCTGTTGAAGTAGAAATTTAAAAGCAATGGTTTTTAAGTCCAGTTTTGAATGAATATAAAATTGATATTTATTAAAGTGTTTTGTTCTTTTACTTAAAAAATCTAGTTGTTTGCACTAACACAATATTTTCCATGTTCCCTGCGCTATCTTATTTATATATGAGTTAGTTATTTTCTTCAACGCTGACTGTTTTGAAAATGAAAATGTCTTCCTTGCCTTCTTTTCTCATTTCTAATATACAATGTATAAATATATGCAAGATCTCCAAAATGATACACTTAAACATAAATGTCTTTGTTTTCTATTTAACTTTGTACATAACGATGTTTAACGTTAGTTCTAATATTTCATATTGTTATTTGTTGCATTCGAACCAAACTTTCCTTGCTCTGCGTTCTGACTTGATCGGAAACCTTTGTGTTTCTACTTTTGGCGGAGCCAAATTACGCTGAACAGTCTGTTTGTTTCAAGTGTATAATAAACATCGTTAATATTTATTATAATATATCTTACGCTGATGTGAAATCCATTATGATAAAAGTCATGTCCCTAATGTGAACATTTCAATACCGCAAAGACGACCATCTTGAAATAGAAAGTCTTAAGATTGAAGCATTCTTCTGTATATCATATTTCTAAATTTGATCTACCTGACCTATATATACCTCAAAGTTGCATATGAAGTATATGATACCAACATTTGGCAAAAACGTGTTTTATTTTATCTAGAGACATAAACTTTAAACTTATTTTCTAGATGATTAATGGTCAGTAAAAAGGCATCAACTTGAGCAACAGCCTAAAATGTTAATAAATATATACAGCCGATATACAGGCGATTTAACTCGCCTACGTCAATTAATCCTTAAAGCCTTGCCTGAAAATGTGTGACGTTAATACTCGTTCGGGTATCTAATGGACCCCCTATATGTCTGGCATTATTTTTGCTTCCCGTGTTGTGCATCCTGGTATTTTGTACAAAGCCCTTGACATTCTGTATAAAAGCTTTAACTTTGAAAGAAAATACAGAAATAAATATTTAATTTCATATTCTTCTGATTAAAAGCTCTATAGTACTTTCTTCTAATTATGAAACCAAACATTCGTCTTTTTTGTGCTGTTAATAGAAACCGATATAAATGCATTTTTCTCTAATTGTCTTTTATTGAAATTAATTAATCTAAATATATAAAAATCAAAGTAACAGAGATATGAATGGCTGCCGAAAAACGCATTTTCCAAACCACTGAAACTACAGAAACGAAATTTGGTATGAAGATGTACCACCAAAGGATGGTATAATAAATGTGACAATACTCCCCTATTTAGCGCAGCCCCTCGGGGACGGTATGGGGACAGATCTGCACTATGGGCGCAGTCCCCCGGACAATCTAGTTACGATAAAGGGGGCGCAGAACCCTAACCTCCCTAATTTGGGAGCGCAACCCGCCACGGGAAAGCGATTACTGGTTACAGTTCTGATGCCTGTTGGAAAAAATATATTTTATTCACTCCGCACCAACGGGCGGGCAAATTAACAAACTCCCCTATGAGGTACAGCCCTCCGAAAACTCCGGCTACAATAATTTAAAATAAACATGTATGCAGTCTCATAGCTTTCACAGGATTAATTTACTTTCATTATCAAAGTGTGAATGACATATAGTTTTTTATGTTTAAAACACACAGATTTTTGTACTTCACAAAAAATATATATACTACACTTTGACTGCGTTTGTTGCGCTTGCTTTCAAATGTTTTGTAATGTGTGTATCAGGTACTAGTTTCATCATAAGGGATTTAGAAAGTTCTTCTCCAACGGTAGGCAAAAACAGTCTTCTTACAGCAGATTTTGTGGGACACAAGCTATACCGTTCCATTAGCAACGTACTCGCGTGGGGGTCAAAATGGCCCAAGCGTGAAAATGGGCTATCCTCACACCTCAAGTTCTCAAGTAATACAGGTAAATCAGCTGTTCATTACAAATATAAGGGGTAGCAGGAAGGTACGAAGAGAAAGAGATAGCACTCGTATACACACAACACAATTTTAACTTATCACACGCTTGGGGCAAATTTATCCCCACGCAATTACTTTTTTTTTTCTCTCTTTTAATGTGTTACATCTCTAAATACTAACTCGTAGTTCCTAAAGTCAGTGAACTCTGATTCGTATTATATAGTTTAAGAAAAAAAAACTTCACCTGTTCCAATCTATCCTTTACCAGGTCTTCAGCTGCCAATCTTCCAGTGGCCAACATAATATCTCTGAAGTTGAGTGCAGTGAAATAAACATCACAGGTTGCTCCTTCGGAGAAACTGGAAAACAATAATAAATAAAATAGGTGAAATAATGCAACATAATTTCATTTCGCTGATAGTCTAGGACTTATGATATGGACTTCGTTGTCGTTTGAATAAATAGTTTGTAGACCAAGCATCGTTAAGCTAAAATGGATGTACCTCATAAACATAACAAGTTTTGAAAATTGTCAATTCGATAAAGTTCAAGGTATTAACTAATGTACTAAATTTGTGAACTTGATGCCATGCTACTAGCTACCGCATACTGAAAATAAAAGGCGTCAGAAATAATTTATTATTTATTTATTTTATTTTACAATTCCTTCTTTTCAATATTTCTCACCATCATGAGGTGAAGTATTCGCGGCGTTTTTTTATCATTTTATCTCCAGTAGGCCTAGTCCACATTGTTTGATTGTTATTTATAAGTTTTATCGTGATATTCTAGATGGAGCAGGTCTGTTTAGGTCTATTTCAGTAACGTTTGGCTGAGTACAATTTCCCTTTCTTTTCAGAATCCTTTTACTTTTTCAACTATGAAAGCAAATGAGAACATGTGAGCTAGACATACTAAGAACACCCTATTTTTTAAAAAAAAACGCAGCAATTACTCTAGCTCATGACTGTGTGCAAAAATGTATAAAACTGGTAGATAATTTGATTCTTTATAATTTTTGTAATAACGATTCATTTCAGGAGATACTGAAGAGCGGATATTGTAATAAAAGGTACTTCCGGCACCATTTTTGCAATATGGCGAAGACTGAGGTAGCGAATGAAGGTCTCAAAACCAGTATGTTATGAGTTACGGACCGATATACCAATCGGAACTCAAACATATCGGAAGTTGAAAATAATTAATGAAATATAAAAGCATTCTACAGGGCTTGTAGTTAGATGAATAAATATGTTAGAATATACTTTACAACAAAAAAGGTAAGTTTTGTAGTGATATGTGATTGTGTTTGTTCAGCACTGTATTACAGTTAAAACTGGAAAATAAATATGGAGTACAGTAACTCACCATATAGAGTTACAGACGAAGACAATATAGCGAACCACGCGGCATATGGTTATACAGCAGTCCAGCTAGAAGAAATA
The DNA here is from genome assembly GCA_022664845.1 of Lepisma saccharinum. Taxonomy (NCBI): domain Eukaryota; kingdom Metazoa; phylum Arthropoda; class Insecta; order Zygentoma; family Lepismatidae; genus Lepisma; species Lepisma saccharinum. The sequence continues at coordinate 12,472 of JAGDQP010031619.1, forward strand.
TTAAAATGGTCAGTGCGATGTGTAACGTTAATACATCGTTCAATTAGAACTTCCTTATGTTTCTTTTTCCATTCTAACTTCCTTATGTTTCTTTTTCCATTCTATCAGATTTTGCTTTCGTCGTTTCAAAACGCATCGTATCTCCGAAAAATCGTTACTCGAACAATCTTAAGACGGGTAGTATATGTATATGATTTGGCTAATGAGAAAAAAAAGACTAATATCAGTACACGTGGAGAGAGACAATACGGTTTGTATTAAATTGGTGCTTTTTCATGTCTATTAATCATAATATATTGTGAAATATATGAACTGGCCCCAGGGCTGCAACCCTTGTTTAACAAGTATACACAATTGGCGCGCTAACAAGGGACACTTCATATCTCGGGGAGACCAAATATGATGATACTTTGTACGTCGATAGAAGACCTAAAAAGAAGTGCATATACAAAATTTTAGCTGCAAAACTTAACAGGGAAAGAGAAGGGAGCCCGAGAAAAATAAAGTGTAGAGCGAAAGTGTACCATATAGCGGGATGGGAAAAATCTCATTGCAATAAAAATGGGGGAAGGAAGTGTACCCTAGTGGGTATTGATGAATACTAGGTAGAAAGAGCTATGCGTCACAGAGGATATCCATCATGACCGCCATCTTGAAAGCGGTCATATTGAAACTTGTGTGAAAGTTTGAAATAGGAAGGGGGTCATGTAATATGTCAATCTAGACTGAAATTTGATTGGAAATGCATTGATACAGTTAGTTTTGTGCTAACGTGAATCCGGTGAGAGATAACATGTACATTTGGGGTGAAAAGTGGTGGAAGGAGAGATTCGTCAACATGCTAGTATGTTAGAAAATTGCAAGGAGTGGAAACGAAAGTTTGACGAAGACAATCTGTGTTTGTATGAAAGCTTGTTAATATCAACACAGTAGCAAACGCCAATCGTCCAACAACTTATCAATATGTCAGTGTAAAGTTATAGCCAGTGCTGACACTGGACGAATGTGTTTTGGGTTAGACACGTATGTGACACACAATACGGAATTGAACTGAAACAGTGCCATTTCGGGAAGCTGGCAAATAGACTGGGTGGGTTGCCCACACACACGAGCTCTTGTTGAGAAAGAAGTTGGTTTGGTTTTGATCAAGTCACAACCTTGGAAGGTTACGTCCCTTCATCATTAGACGTATTAAGCCGTGTGCAAAGCACTCTGCAGACATGGAAAGGCTAACTGGCAATGAACTGTTGTGCAAACAGCGATTGTACGCCACTGTACCCCGCAATTTAAGAAAAAACAATGTCACACTTGTACAGTGAAAACCGCCTATTCCTAACACGTTTCCTTTGTTTACATTGATTATTATTTGACGAATAGCGGCATTATTCTATGTTGCGGTGCTTGTGAAGCACCCTGTATATACGAAACCGAAATAAGAGCACTGCTATGAAACGGATAGACAAGTTGAACGTTTGAGTTCATGACGAACACCTGTTCGGTGAGTACAAGGTGTTGTTGTGTCTTGTCAATAGACAAAGCATTCAGCACACGTGATTCTAGGCGTAACAGATAGGTGGCACGCAATTGAAAGGAAAGAATGGCCTTGGAACAAACATAACTATTCTCTTGTACGATGAGTTTTGAGAAGATGGTGAACAGTGCTGTAGCGGACGATGTGTCAAATTGGTGGGAACGTATTGCACAACTGCATTATGAATCTTTACAATGTGGTGGAGAAATTGATGACTATGGTTGTGGACAAAGGAATTGCTGGAAAGTGTTTAGTGAAGAAGATAGAAGATGTGTGTAATATATGTGGGACTTACTGCAGAACTGGGAGTGCAATATCGATGTGAGTGAAGAATAGTCACTTGAATTCGATGAGTATGAACCAGCACTAGACATTCCTTGTGATAGTGACATATTGTACGAAGACGATGCGAATGGATCGTCAGACAATTAATATCTACTGTTGGCAAAAAGGACATGTTCTATTCCAACAGAAAAGAAAATTGCAGCTGTTGCAGGCTGGCGCAAAGTGAAAAAAGGTAAGCATCGGTCCTTCTCCTGCATGAAAGCTAAATTTAGATTTCTGAAGAGAGATAATCAACTGTTCGCATTAGAAGCAGTGTTGAAGAAAGGAACATTACGTACAGCAACCGATGTGCACGCTCAAATTCGAACGTTTACTGCCCCAAAGTCAGGGAAGCGAGAGAACAGCATCGAATTGTTCACGACAACGATCTTCAAAACTGGGCTAAAACAAAAGCATGCGAACTTGGAAAACCATCTTTTCAGGCTAGCACTTCCTGGCTACATAGATTCAAGAGTCATTACAACATTGTAAGTCGTAAAATCACAACGTTCGTCACCACTGCCACATTTCATGATGAGCAGAAAATTAAGGAACGTGTTGCAGAATGGCGAGAGTCAACAAAGACATTTTTGCGTGATTATAATGACGATAATGTTTGGAACACAGATAAGTCGGGTTTCCAGAAAGAAGGAAATGGCAAAAGGAAGATGTACAGGGTGTTCAGAGGGAGTATGGCCATGTATAATCTCTAACTTCAACGACACATTCATACACGATAGTTCCCGTGATTTCAAAATCGGGAAAAGTAGCAGAGAAATTATTCGTTATCCTGACAGAGAAAAATGTCAGTAAGTAGGTACAAGCGACAATGGCGGTACGAGATAATCTTATCATCAAGTGGCATTCTTCAGGAAAGATGACTAAAGACTTGTATAAAGAATCTTTAGGTCTCTACGGTCTAGCTCGTAGGTACAATCGCACAATTTGACTATTATGATTGACGAAAAATAAACTGGTGAAACCTGTCAGAATGGGCGCTTGCTGAGATAGTTTCCAGGACCCTCAGATTCCTAAGCCACCTTATAGAGTGGAATCCCTGCTGTGTAAAAACTCCACACTCATCGATGTTAAATTTTTTTGAACTTTGAATCTTCGAAGAACACTGTTTAAAAAGGCATTTCGTAATAGATGTTGCTGGGATTATCTGAAGGTTCGTTCTTTTAGGGTTTCAAGCTCAAAATGGCGTTTTTTCATTTAACGTGATTCCTTCAATCGCAAAGAGTGCATCGTATAACAAAATGTTCTATCAGTTTCTATAAACAATCCTGCTTGAATTCCTGAGTAATCAGGAAAACTTGAGATTTGGACTCGTTAAACGTTACATGACTGATGTAAAAAAAGTTAAATTTGTTAGAACCAATTGATGTTTTACAGATATATTAAGTAGAGCCAACTTACTTTGAGCAACTGTCAAGGAGTAAAATTCGTCATTGTTACAGGTGCACTTTGCGATTACCTTCAATCCTGTGTTCACTAACACAATACGTATTACAAATAGCAATGCAAATGAAATTTAAAAGTAAATTACATGATAACATGTGCTGTAGAAAATATTAAGAAGTAACAATAAAAAGGGAGAACAGGGGATTATTGGGCAGAGTGGAGCGAAAAAGAGATAAAGGTCTCAAAAATGGAAAGGGAGTGCTGGAAAATTGTCTCAATTTTAAACTAGAGGCAACATTTCACACAATGGTTTCTTTCAGAGACCTCTAATTTACCCTACCAGAAAAAGGTACGAGACTAAATGTCCTAACTCAGGTAATTAACTTACCTGAAAGGTTTTTTTACACATATAGACAAACAAAAAAGATTGGAAACAATCATGTCTTTTCAAAATAAAATAACATAAGATTTTCGTTGTGGAATTCGGCCATTTCTATCCATGCAAATTCGTTTGTACATGCATTTCTGAACACGTTACTGATAAATGGTTGTGACTCCATTCATTCGCTCTTTCTTAACCAGCTGTCATCACAACGACTCCAGGAATCGCACCGCTATGCGTCGTATAAAGCTGGTTTAGCGACACCATCAGAGCCATTCGTAGGAATCACAATGTTTTGCTTTGGACACAGAATGGGATTCTGCAATTTAGTAGTGGGATGTGAGAGATCAGGGTTCATCAAGTTCACTTAATGATGTGTTATGTTTTGAACACTTTTACATTCAAGAACATTACCACATAAACGAAAGTACGGATGAGGTAACAGCAAGCACTTCCATTGCATCATAATCATTTTCTTTTGATTGCAAATCTGTGCTCAACATGTGCGGCAGTCCATGTCCGCCATGTTCCGAGACCGAGAACAAGGGCACTACCAGAATGTTTAGACCCGAACGAGTGAAAACAACAAAATCGACGTTTTAGGGGTTCTTTGGTGCTGAAACTATCAAAGTTCTAAACTTTCCCTCTGAAAGTTGGGTAGCTAGTTTACATCACTAGCAGAGGACCAAAAACGCATTCCTAGGTTCACTCACATTGAAGTAATATACCCCCCAAACGTGCCATTTTCTCTGCACTGACTCACTCACTGATTACCTGACTGACTCACTCACTGCTACTAACAAGCTTTCATACAAACACAGATTGTCTTCGTCAAACTATCGTTTCCACTCCTTGCAATTTTCTAACATACTAGCATTTTGACGAATCTCTCCTTCCACCACTTTCCACCCTAAATGTACATGCTATCTCTCACCGGATTAACGTTAGCACAAAACTAACTGTATCAATGCATTTCCAATCAAATTTCAGTCTAGATTGACATATTACATGACCCCCTTCCTATTTCAAACTTTCACACGAGTTTCAACATGACCGCTTTCAAGATGGCGGTCATGATTGATATCCTCTGTGACGTATAGCTCTTTCTAGCTAGTATTCATCAATACCCACTAGGGTACACTTCCTTCCCCCATTTTCATTGCAATGAGATTTTTCCCATCCCGTTAAATTGTACACTTTCGCTCTACACTTTATTTTTCTCGGGCTCCCTTCTCTTTTCCTGTTCAGTTTCACAGTTAAAACTTTGTATATGCACTTCTTTTTAGCTCTCCTATCGACGTACAAAGTATCATCATATTTGGTCTCCCCGAGATATGAAGTGGCCATTGTAAGACCACAAATTATTGGATTTCGCCACCCGGAGTCACACCTGGTGGAAAAGTTTGGCCACTAGCTCTTTGCTTTCAATTGTTCTAATTTTGACGTTCTGGTTTGAAAACCATACCTGGAAGATAGGAAAAGTATAGAAAGTAGCACTGTTTCATTGTTTCTTTGATTGGATGGTAATTCATCATAGTTCTTGTCTAATTTCAATATGATGGTGAGCTATTATCAGTGCCGGATCAAAGGCGGGGGGGGGGGGGAGAAAAGGGGGCAAGCGCCCCGGGGGGCACGTTTTGGGGTGGCAAACAGCTAAAAATAAAAAAATATATAAGCTCCTAAAAAGGAAGTAAAATTCTCCATTAAATTAAAATTGTCCTAAACGTGTTCCAAATTACCAGCGCGCTAAGACATTTTATTTTTATTTTATTCCATTCAACCTACATCAATCTTTAAAATTCAAAACCGCGATTCAAGTCAGATAGGCAGGTTTACTGCCTTACTGGAGTTAGTAATAGCGTTGCCACGACGGCGCGAGAGATAATAACAAAAGTACTCTACGTGATGCGAGACAATGTTGTGGCCGTCGCGTCGGCCGGTCGTTTTGTTTGGCTAAAACGGCCCGTACACGGTCGAGTATGTGGACCCAACATGTTCGCCAGCATGCTCGACCGTTTATGGACGCCATTGCAACATGCTCCATTGATTTGTTGAGTTGGGTGCTCGGCTCGACAGCTACCTCCAACTCGAACCCAAAATCGATCATATTGGGTTGTGTATGGACAATCGATGGAGCGGCTCGCCCAACATGCATGGACGTCATTTCGTAATTTTCTAGGGCGTGGAAGCCGATGAAATCTCTAGTGATCGGGTAAAGAGATTTTTGCTGTGGGAATTTTTGGTGCCTGAAATATTCGGTGTAAAAACAGCCGACAAAATTCAGGATTGCAGTTTTTTAAGTTTTAATTATGATTTTTTTTTTGCGATTCAGCCAGTTTGACTCTAAAAGAAATTATTATTATTATTACGATGCTATACTACTACGAATTCTAACATTTACAAATTTAGAAATACTAGTTATTTTCGAAAGGATACAATAATACAAAAGTAATTATTCACAGAAATAAAGTTTGAGAGCTACAATACGGGTAGGAGTTGCTGTAGGCTCTGTTGATTCATATTCCTCTTGGTTGCCTAATGACTTGGATAAACAGTTATGTTTCCGACTCGAAGCTCAATAAATGTCAGAAGTAATGATTGGTAAAAGATTTGTATCTCGTGTAGTTGATTTTTCCTAGACGAACTTTAGAATATGAAGTTGGACAAGTTAGGTAAGTATAAACAATGTCCAAATTCTATTCCCAATCTATTATTTTTTCGCAAGTTTCCTATTTATACCAGCAAGTTATGAAACAAAATACATAAAAAACTAGTTCACGAGATAAACTTCAAACATTTTTTGTTGTTGTTGTTTTAGTTTTAGGGAAAGAAGACTGTGCGGCGTTTATAATAAAAAGTTGTATATTTAGCTGCCAAACAAGAGTTCTTTTTTTTTACTGATACATCTCTTTCATAAAAAATGCTGTCAACTATTTTACTACAAAAATTGAGTCTCATTAACGGCTAGATGTGTCAATAACGACATGTGACTATACTTGTTATGATGTAAAAGCCATTACTTACAACAAACGCGACGAGGTTTCCTTTTTAAAAAACAACACATCACCACATACAGCAACAGCCACTTCATTATCCATTGCATAACTGACGTTGGTCCCAACATGCTCGATGTGAAGTTCGACCTGTATGGGGTACACCCAACGGAAAACCCAACATGCTTGACCGGGTATGGGCCCTTTAAAAAACGATGGAAAGGGTGGCAAAATTTAACTTTGGCCCCGATAGGAAAATTTCTAGATCCGGGACTGACTATTATGTAACATCCATGTAATTTATATTTAACGTAAATAAAAATAATATGCCTAGGTATTATGAGGCCACCAGTAATTACAAATGGCCATCGCAATTTTTTCCAGTGGCCTCATTGGCCACCAAATTTCGAGAACTTGTTAAACACTCATTGCCATTATTCTCCTCACAAAAATCGGGAAAGGCTCTGTATCCTCCCTGAGGGCACGTAGGAGGTCCGGAAGTACTTCTCATTCTGACTGAGAATTTTCCAGGGATTTCCCCTCAGTCATACAAGGCAAATGCTGGGATGGTACCTTCAACTGAGGCCCTGGTCAACACCTTCCTACATCATTTTCATTCCCCTATACAGGCCAGAGCCCAAGAGGCCTAAAGGTTATAAATAAAATTCAAAATTTAGGAGTTACTTGCACAGAATAAGGTCAAGCTTTAAAATTGGTTTTAGGCTAACTTAAACTTCTTCTGAAGTTACAAAGTACAATCGATTTAGTTAAAATAAACTGTACTTTTTCTAATTAATATTATAATTATAATCAGGCTTTTCTAGTCACATTTTAAAAGTCTCCACCACCCCGTCAATAAGGAATGTGGTAGTGGGGTTGTTACGGAAAATTTGATAATTCAAGCCATGAAAAATAGCGTTTTACCTACTCTCCTTGAGATGTAAAATTAGTTTTGAATTCGACCTATATGTTTTAGTAATTAACAGGGTAAGGATTTTTAGGTGCAATTTTCATAGCGAAAAAGGAAGGAAAAGTGTGTTAAAATAATACAAAAAAGGGGATTAAAAGGGGCCAAAAATTTTTGATCTGGTATATTTATTTGAAAATTGCAGAATAATTTGTTAGTACAATTTAAAGGTATAAAGATAATTGTATTCAGTGGGTTTCATATCAGTATCTTTCACAAGAGGAATGAAAAACAAAGTTAAGCTGTTGCACTTCATTTCTACGTGTCTAAAAGTAAGTTAATTTCAATCTGGAGATAAGTCGTGGAGTTTTTTCTTTGTTTTGTTTTGTTTTTTAGTTTATACGTATGAACTTCAGGCATCTCAGGCTCAGGCTGATTTAAGGTGGTTAAAATGTGGGAAGGTAGCTGGTAACGGTCTAGTAGAGACCTGCACGGGCCGAATTTTTCGGCCCGAGCCCAATCCAGCCCGAATGTACCTAGGCCCGGCCCAGCCCGGGCCCGGAAAGCTTTAAAAGTTTTTGGCCCGAGCCCGGCCCGGCCCGATAAGTTTTAAACATTCTTGGGCCAAGCCCGGCCCGGCCAGATAAATTTTTAAAAAGTTTTGGCTCGAGCCTCAATATATTTGTATCTGGTATAATAATAATAATATAATATAATGTGTACAAGCCTATGTGAGTGTTTGAACAATGTGATGCCCTTAGATATGCTAGTCATTTTAATCATTCTACAGGATTGCCGTTTCAATTTATTTCTAACACAAAGGATCAAAATAATCCTCTCGCTTTGAACGGTATGATTACTTGTAGTCGTAGGTTTCTTAAATCCAACAAAGAAGTAGCTAGTCAAAGTAAAACTTTTATTTACAAAACAAATTACCAGACATTTGCCCCACCGGCAAGACCTACGTACATTTGCACGGTATTTAACACCGTATTAGACTGAAACCCTGATTTCATTCACCATTTCTTCCAGCGGGTCGCTGAAGTGGAGAGAAGAACAAAGAGTGCAGTTTCCTTTCACTTTTATATCAAGACGACAACTCTGACCGTTCCCCTGGGATCCAGTGGTTGGATTGACCATATTCTGATATTGACACGGATCATCAGCAGAGGAAGCTTCAATACGCATACTTTCTTTTGTTATTTATTGAGGGTAGGGCATGCAGTTACTCGTGTTACTGCCGACTGGAGTCAACGCCCCGGTGAACAACTAATTCTCTAAAGCGAAAATGGAGCCGCTAAGCAAAAACAACTGTAAATATTGCATTCTTTGTAATACCTTTCTCTCCACGTGGCGTGCACACAGACATGAACTTTTGGCTTTATTCCAATTATCGTTTAAAGAAAGTCAATAATTATTGAACAGCTTTAAAGAAGTGCAATTAATCGGCCCGAGCTCGGCCCGACCTCACGAAAAAGCAAGCCCGGCCCGGCCCAAAGAAATAACGGAGCTGGCCCGCCCAAGCCCGTCCCGTGCAGGTCTCTACGGTTTAGTTCGTAGGTACAATCGCAGAATTTGACTATTATGATTGACGAAAAATAAACTGGTGAAACCTGTCAGGATGGGCGCTTACTGAGATCGCTTCCAGGACTCTCAGATTCCTAAGCCACCTTATAGAGTGGAATCCCCGCTGTGTAAAAGTTGCACACTCATCAATGTTAAATTCTTTTGAATTTTGAATCTTCGAAGAACACTGCTTAAAAAGGCATTTCGTTATAGATGTTGCTGGGATTATCTGAAGGTTCGTTCTTTTAGGGTTTCA